>PVIA01010859.1:0-48825 GCA_004024845.1 Tonatia bakeri | reverse complement strand
TTTATGGTGCGAACTTCTATGTTAGAATATGTGAGATTCAGTGATGTAGTCTCTTTTGGGTATCCTGGTGTTCACAGCTTCCCCCTACTCTTTTTTGTGATCTCTTGTGGGAAAGTTCCTGCCAGTTCAAGCAGGCTGAGAGGCAGTAAGAATGCGCCTCACCCTTCTGAAACAGAACTCAGTCAGACTCAGGGCTAGCAACCAGCCTGTCCCAAAAACGATTGCTGCCTCCTTCTGGGCTCGGGAGGCAAGCTTCGAGGTGGCAAGGGGTTGTGCCCCTCCCCCCGCCTGGCCACCACAGGCTCTGCTCTCAGCAAAGCACCCGCCTCTCTTCCGGGGTCAAGGTGCCAGGCCGGGGCTGCGAGGAGTCCCGTACGTACTTCACCTCTGTGGGCTCCAGCTCTCGGGAAGCCCCGTCCCTCTTCCGGTTTCCGATGGACCCTCCGGGGTTTGGGAGGGATCACGTATTTCCCTTTGCCCCCGCTCCCGCGGCCCCGGGGACCTGCAAAGCGCTGTGTAATTTCTGGGCTCCCTGGCTCGAAAGTCAGCAACCCCGACAGGGTGCGCGCCCGCTCCGAATCACCTCAGCTCTGGAAGTGCTTCCCTTGCTCCCGGCCGGCAGTGAGGTCTCAGTCTTCCCCAAAACCACACACTCCCCTGATTGGTGGCGTGGACGCCCACGGCCAGGCCTCCCTTGTTCTGGCAAACTGGGCACTCACTGCTCCCCGGAAAGTTCGCGGATGCGCCCAGCTCTCTCACCTCTGTTTCTCTATCCCTGCCTGGGGCTGGGGACGGGGCAGCGACTCTCCGCTCTCCTAGATGCCCGGAGACAGACCCTGAAGCGCTGGCCTACTCTCTGCGGGCACCGGGCCTCTCTCCTCGCTCCTGGGGCGCCGGGCGCGGCCCAGCTTCCACAGGAACCGGCACTCTCTCCTCGCTCCTGGGGCGCTGGGCGCGGCCCAGCTTCCACAGGAACCGGCACTCTCTCCTTGCTCCTCGGGCGCCGGGCGCGGTGGGCGCCGGCACTCTCTTCTCACTCCTCGGCCCAGCCTCCGAGAGCACCGGCACTCTCTGCTCGCTCCTCGGGCGCTGGGCGCCAGCCCAGCCTCGGCGGGCGCCCGCCCCTCTCCGCAGGCGCCTGCTGGCTCTCCGCTCCTAGCACAGGCCTCTTTGTTCCCGAAAACGTGTTCCTACCGTCTGTTTTTTTCAATGTCTGGTCAACTTCTGATGTCCTGTTTTCATAAATGTTGTGATATCGGTGGTCTCCTGTTCTGTCTCTCCTCAGATCGGCCGAATTCTCCCCAGAGCAGTGGAGAAGGGGATCAGGACTC
This sequence comes from Tonatia bakeri, assembly GCA_004024845.1. Taxonomy (NCBI): domain Eukaryota; kingdom Metazoa; phylum Chordata; class Mammalia; order Chiroptera; family Phyllostomidae; genus Tonatia; species Tonatia bakeri. The sequence goes on along the minus strand of PVIA01010859.1, from coordinate 47,494 downwards.
CCCCCACATCGCCACCATCTTCAGAATCTAAATATCTTCTTATAGACCTTTAGATAGTTAATTTTATATGTCAACTGACTGGCCACAGTGCCCAGATATTTGGTGAAACATTATTCTGGATATATTTGTGAAGGTGGGTTGTTTTATGAAATTAACATTTAAATTTATGGACTTTGAAGAAAACAGATTATTCTACATGAGTCATGTGGGCATCATTGTGGGCAATAACTGAAGGCCTCAATGGAAGAAAGACTGACTTCTCCTGAGCAGGAAGGAATTCTGCCAGCAGACACCCTTCAGACTTGAACTGCAGGATCAGCTCTTCCTTAGGTCTTTCTACTTGCTGGCCTACTCTGCAGATTTTGGACTTACCAAGACTCCACAATTGTATAAGCAAGTTCCTTAAAATATATGTCTCTATGTATGCACGTACATTCTGTTGGTTCTGCTTCTCTAGAGAACCCTGACTAATACAAGATGTGATCCTCTATCTCTACTCACTTTTTTGAATATTAACGAAAAAAAAATCAATCAAATCATCAAACAAAAACCCAACAAGTAGAAAAATAATTCAAAAGACCTCACCAACACAAACTTGTGGTTTGACTTTGTCAAAGCTTATCATTCCAGATCCATGACATATGGATCCATTACAAGACATATTCTTATAATGTCTTTGTGTAGGATTACATTCTCATCTCCCATCTTGGAATACTCTACCATATTCCTTTTACCTGACTTTTCTCAGCTACTCCAGGTGGATTTAGATGTGACCTTCTCTTTGCTCCCATAACACTGTGTCCCTATCTTTATTTATGCAGTTCCCACACTGAATGGCAATTATTTATGTCTGTCTTCCTCACTAGGGCTTATAGCTTTAACACTCACATGGTCCTCAATCAATCATTATGGAACAAAATACCTTTGATCTACAATGAACTTCTCTCCATTAAATTCTTCTTGTGTGCCATAAGTATAATCAATTCCTTAAGAGAAAATAAAAATCTGTGTTCCTGCTATTGAGTCCCTGACATTCAATTGGTGTCTGCCTTATAAATTCTTTTTACATCTGGAGTGTTGTCTTAACCTCCAGCAGGAGTCCCAGGAGACAAACACAACTGCCCCCAGTGGATCGAAGATCATGCAGTCCACTGACTTCCCTCAAGGACTCACAGCCCATAAGAACAGCTAGTGCTGAGCATAAGCAGGAGGCAACATTGAAGTAGGCTGCTTCTTCTTGTTCTACAGAGATCATTACATTAAGATCATCGCTGACTTTCTGTACACTTGGGAGAAGTGGTCAAGTCCTTTTTGTTAATTAATTTTATTGGGGTGACATTGGTCAATAAGATTATATAGGTTTCAAGAGTACATTTCCATGGTGCATGATCTATATATTGCATTGTGTGCCCACCACCCAAAATCAAATCATCTTCTGTCACCATATATGCAGCCCCCTTTACCCTTTATGAAGCCCAAACTCCTTCCCTCTGGTAACTACCTATACTGTTGTCTGTCTGTGCCTATGAGTTTCAGTTTTATATCCTACATAATGAGCAAAATCATATGGTTCTTAGTTTTTTCTGACTTACTTATTTCATTTAGCATAATATTTTCAAGGTCCATCCATGTTGTTGCAAATGGCAGTATTTCATCTTTTTTATGGTTGAATAGTATTCCATTGTATATGTGTACCACATCTTCTATATCCAATCCTCTATTGAAGGATACCTTGGGTGTCTCATATCTTGGCCACTGTGAATAAGGCTGCAGCAAACACAGGGATGCATAAATCTTTGTCAGTAAATGTTTTCAAGTTTTTTTGGTAGATAACCAGAAGCAAGGGAAGTAAAGGCAAAAATAAATGAATGGGACTATATCAAACTAAAAAGCATCTACAGAGTAAAAGAAACTGACAACAAAACAAAAAGGTACCTAACCAAATGGGAGATGGTATTCACAAACAATAATTCCGACAAAGGATTAATATCCAAAATATATAAAGAACTCATACAACTTAACACCAAACAAACAGACAATCCAATTTAAAAAATGGGCAGAGGACCTGAACAGACACCTTTCTCAAGAAAATATACAAATAGCCAACAGATATATGAAAAGATGTTCAACCTCACTAGCTATTAAGGAGAGGCCAAGTCATTTAATTATAGGTGAAGGGGTGCTTGATGGCAAAGGCTCGTCTCCTTTCCTTACTCCATCTTTTGAGCAAAACTGAATAGATGAACACTGTATATTTCTTGGTAACTGTCAGCAAATATTGCCTTGAACTGATTGGCATAGTAGGGACTATCTCAGTTTGGGAGGCTAGCTTACTGAAGTAAAGTCAAAGTATGTGGTAAGTTATGAGAGAAGCTAGGAGAAATATTGTCCCTTTCCAAAAGTTTTCTTATAGGGAACTGGTCCACATGGCAATGATAAATGTAGCTCGGCCCTGGTTCAAAAAACTAACAGGCATGAGGAGGCACACTGGAGCCAGCCCTACAGATCAGCTTTCCCATGGGGAGCCAGGCTTGCATTATATCTAGGCTGCTTTGAGGCTTGCTTTTGCTAAACCCCCCTCACCCTGACTTAAGACAGCGGATGTTTAGTGTATATCTCTGAAGTAACTCCCTAAAATCTGTGCTAAGTTGTCCCAAGGATGGAGTACAACCAGATCAACCACTTTTATCATTCCCTTGGATTTGCAACATTCTTTTCTTTGTTATCTGTAAGAAGTAATCACCTGAAACAAACCTGAGCATGATGAATGAAGACCTTCTTTGATGTAATGCTACTAGAAAGCAATAAAATCCTGTCCAGGCAACAGTCAGGGTGCTTTCTCACTCAGAGAGTGTCCATGCTGTCCCTTTTTCTCCAGGACATCTGCAGTCCATGTGAATTTGTTCATCACATCCACAACACCGCAGACACTGCTAGCCAGAATCCGCATTATTTTCTATACAGTTACAAGCTATTACCTCATCAGACATTATAGGACTTAGCATCAGATGTATACATTTCTATTTTGACTTTAGCCTTACTATGTGATATTGGGCAATAATTGTTCCTCTTTACTTTCAATTTCCTTATCTATAAATTATGTCTCACAAATTCCTTCTTACACTTTTGAAGAGTGTTTGAATTATTATATGTCAAAGTGTCCATCACCAGAAGTCCCTCAAAAAAGTATTTGTTGAATCTGAGTTTTCAATACACTCTTTATTATAGGCAATCAGTTTTTTTTCCCACTCTCTGTGCTGTAAACCTTGCCAAAACACTCAGAATATATTAACCTTGCAGAAATAAAGAAAAACAGCAAGCTCATTTGAGAAACTTCCAACAGCAAAAACCATCTATTAAAATTTGAAAATGGCATAAAAATTATATGGCCACAATAACCTCTTTCTATTTTCCTTGGGAACCAGAGGTTCATATCATATTCCTAGTTCTTGGCTTTTGCTGTTTGCTTCTCAAAGAAACAATTTAAGTGCTGTTTATTAGAGGCTATCAATAAATTTCATAACTGAAGCAAATCTCACTTAGCTAACAGCTACAAATTAATATTGCTTTTTAAACAACTAACACCTAATGTCTGTGCAGTTAAGCCTCACTGCATGTGCTCTCATGGTCTTGTGACAGGCAACCCCCATGTTAGGCTATTTTGTACTTTGTAATTCCTGTGTTAGGACCCTGTGCTTTGTTCTTTGTTTGCTAGTGTACTTTGTAACTTCCATGTTAGAACCCTGTGCTCTGTTCTTTATTTTGCCAAATAAGGTAGCGAGACCTAACTTCCGCATTGGGCTTCTGTAACCTTGCTTTGCCACATAGACATGGGGTCCGGGGCTACTTAAACCCCGGGAGGTCAAAGATCAGGGCTCAGAATTTGGAGACCCCTTCCTCTGAGCCAGTGCGTGTAATAAAGGATCGTGCTCCACCATCTCTCCTGCATGTGAGTTATTTTCCACAACATTTTGGTTTCCTGACCAGGAAACGACTCACTCGAGCAGGCATTTTGCCTCCAGTGAAGACGCCCAGCAGCTCCGTGGGGGAGCCCTGCCACAGGGGAAGGAGCACATGCCCAGGTTGTTTCAGGCTTCCCGGGGCAGAGACTTCCGTGCCACGTCCCTGACCGCTCTAAAACCCGGGCAGAAGGGGAGAGACGAACGCACGAACTGTCGGAGGCATCAAATTGGAATTTGTAAGTGCCCCAGGGACCGGACCTGAGACCAGAGAGAGGATGATCACCTCTCAATCAGAAAATTCAGGAGTCTGGGCCAAGTGAAGACAGGGCTCAGACCATCAGACTCCAACTCGGGGGAGGAAAAGTTGTAAACTCGATGTGTTTGTGTGAATGAGTGTATTTGTTGCTCCATGAGTGGAAGCCTACGGAGCGTGAGTCCCTTCCCTTGTCTGTCAGCACCAATCAGGAGGAATCGTCATGGGGGGGTTTCTTCCACAGTACTGAATTGCTTGTATGTTGGGGATCAGACAGCAAGCCATGTGGGTGCACCACCATTCTAGGTAAAATGGAGGAAGAGCCACGTGAGTGCCCCACCTTGGAGAGTGGAGGTACACAGTTGTTGCTATCTTGGATGAGGGGTCACGTGAGAGTTTTGCCATCTTGGACAACCCAGCACGCATGGGCGCCGCCATCTTGAAACTGGTCAAGGTGGTGGGCTAAATGTTCTCTTCAGATTATAGACTGTGTGTTGCTGCCATGTGGGCATTGCATCAGTCAGGTTCTCTGTGTAACTGGTTCTGATAGGAATGGCTTTGGTTCTGAAGGTTGTGAACAGAGGTCCAAGGGTGACCATCTGATCTATAGGGTGTTTGCAGGGTCTGAGCTTCAGAAACCTGCAGGATATCCCTGCAAAGCTAGGGACTTTTAGTGGAAGGTACCTGTAGTGCCAGAGACTTTTGGCTGCCACATACTAAGTTTAGGTATAGTCCTTCCCAGTGTGGGAAAAGAACCAAGATTAAAGGAGAATGATGGTTAAATCTGGATAGATAGAAATATATAATATAGAAATATATTATATATAATCTATATCTATATCTATATCTATATCTATATCTATATCTATATCTATATCTATATCTATATCTATATCTATATCTATATCTATATCTATATCATCTATATCTATATCATCTATATCTATATCTATATCATCTATCTATATCTATCTATATCTATATATAAAGGATGTGAAAGTTTTGACCTGGGGAAAGGAAACCTCAACTACTTATTTTCTGCTTTTGTGGGAAAAGAGCAAATTTCTCACATTGGTTTTGTTTCTGATCAGAGAAACCTGTATCTGAAGACCTGTTTAAGGTCAACTGAAGACCTGTTAAGGTCACCTGTAACCAGTTGGGGAGCATGCCTTTGCCACTCGGGACCCAGGAAGGGTCATTTGGGGCTGATGAGTGCTTCAGCCAGAGGCAAAGGGGCATGTCTCTGCCAAGAGACTGGGCCTGAAGAAGCATGTCTCTGTGAGGCACCAATGGACACTCTCGTGCAAGAGAATGCCTCCACCTGTGTATTGTTCTAGAACTCTGTGTTTTGGATTTTGCTCTGTATCTGCTCTGAAAAGGGAAATTGAGGATTCCAGGGAAGGTTAAAACTTCACACTCTGTAAAAAATAAATAAATAAATGAAAAAGTATAAGATGTGAAAATGAAGAAGGTCTGTGGGAAACTGTAAAGATAAATGGAAAAGTGAAAGTTTTAGGAAGGAATTATGTGATATTAGTAATTGAAGGTATAAAGTATGGAGATACAATCTTGATGGATGTGAGAAGGTGTATGGAAAAAAAAATAGAAAGTTCATGAATGTTGCAGAAAGTCTGTAGAAATGAAAGTTTTGAGAAGCCTGGTGGAGATCAGAAGGAAAAGGATTTTCCCGCACACTTTGTATTTTTCTCCCTACCTGATTCCTCCAGAATTTGGCATTCTGAAGGAATGAGTGAAGATATGTTTCTTTGCATAAATCCATTAAGACAAGTCATTAAATGATAGTTTTGTTAACCAAGACTTTGACTGGAATGTCATGCCTGTAGGAGGCATGCATGGGTTCTGGTCATCGCCAGAAAGCCCCGAGGAACTGGGATTGACTTGTGATGCTAGCGTAAGCCCACAAGAAAAGCCTGGTACTTTGGTTGGTTGTGCGTTCATGGCAGTCTTTCCAGGGAAGGAACGAAGGTTGCTTTCATGAAAGATGGCCAGAAAGTAACTTGTAAGCACAATAGAAGCCTCAAGGATTTAAGTGAAACAGCTGGTGCAGGCAAAGCCAGATGGCAGATGTGTGGCTCTGCTTCTGTGCCCCGAGGGGTGGACTGAGAAATCAATCTAAAGGTTCCCTGTGTGAGTTCCAGCAAAGCAGACTTAAAGATCATAAGTAATCCAGGCTGGTCTTGGTGCATTTATGCAAACAGTTAAAATTAAAAGTGGGACTCAAAGTAGTCCCTTTAATAACAGTGAGGGTGATCTTAAGGAGAAAAATTGTGGTTCAAGGAAAATCACAATGTTCAGTATTGGACATCAGAATGACACAGCTAACTGTCTTGAATGTTTGTTTCATTTAAAAGTTGAAACTGGGTTTGTATTATCACCAAAGATGTACAATTTATGGTATGGATGACCTGTCAAATTGCCATTGCTAAATGTCATTGCAAGAAGGACCTTGCAGCTGAATGTCTTCCCAAAAGACAGTCTCACAGGCACAGAGACTGGTTTGGGGACTATTGTGTGAATTAACCTGTGTGTTCTTCTGTTTTCATAGGATATATGCCTATGACTTCATTACCTGAGTGATTGGTTGCAATATAGGCCCCACTTAAGGAGACCATTTTTATCATTGTCCCCTAAAACTCAACGGTTTGACTAAACTAAGTGGTTGGGTTGGTGAGCAGCTCAGAAGATCTGTGGGCTTCACTTTAGAACTGATTTTCCCTTTTCTGTCTTGATGGCTTGGACAGAAAAGTTCAGATATCTGAAAAGAGGCAAATCTATATGTATTCCCTTCAGCCTGAGTGAAGTATAATGGGCCACAAGAGTTTTAGACAGGTGTAGCATGCCTTGTACACCTTCCTCCTAATAAGCCATTCCTTACATAAGTCCCTGCCTTTGTCATTTAATAATTATAATTTAATTGTGCTTTCCAACTCTTTCCAAATCTGTCACCTCCAGAATATAATGGGGATGCCAATGGTCCAATAATGCCAGCCTTTGGATACCAAGACTGCAACTTCCTGGTGACAGCCACGGACCAGGATTCTGTAAGGTCCTTCCCCTTACAGGAAGGACTCCCTCTGTGCTGCATCCCCCTTCCTTTCAGCGCACCCCTGACCCACAGGTAAGTAGGACAACATCCATGTCCAGCCAGAAGTAGTTACAAGAAAATGAGACCTTCATCCATTGTCCCTTAAAAGAATTTAAAGTGGGTGTATATCTGAAATGAGAGATTGTTACAGGGTGAAGGCAAGAGTGGGGACCCCAAATGGGCATTTGGAATGAGGTCCAGAGCTCAAGGCATCCAGGAGATTTTAGGGTGTCTTCACCACTTCCCCTATGGGTGTGGGTTGGGGGAAGGGACACACAGAGTGAGAACATGCGGGGCTGTTTTGTGCAGCAACAGCTTTGTGGCTGATCCATGGTGTGGTCATTTGACATACCTATAGCCTTTGCCTGGTCACTTAGGTATGCTAAATAGCTTTGGCCAGGTTCTGGGCCAGGGGAATGGAAAAAGACTTTCCCCCACCCAAGATGTGACTGCCCCCCAAGTTACAGTGAGACAGGAGCGAGTACTGGCCCGTCCAGGATCTGCAGGCCATCAATGAAGCAGCTGTCACCCTCTACCCAGTTGTCCCAAACCCGTACACCCCCTGGGCCAGCTTCCCCCAACAGCAACGTGGTTCACCTGCCTTAATCTGGAAGCTGGCTTTTTCTACATTCCTGTGGCACCTTCCAGCCAATCCATTTTTGCCTTTGAATGGGAAGATCCACACACTGCAGTCAAGACTCAGTTGGCCTGGACTAGACTGCCCCAGGAGTTTAAGAATTCCCCAACCTTATTTGGGGAAGCCCTAGCAAGAAACCTGAAGCCCCTCACCAAGGGAGAGCCGGACCTGATGATTCTGCAGTACGTAAGCAACCTCCTCCTGGCGGCTCCATCCTAGGAACAGTGCTGGGAGGGAACACACACCCTGCTGAAGCACCTGGCTGAATCATTTTACTGAAGTCAAGCCTAGCCAAGGGTTAAAATACCTCCTGGTGATCATGTGCACCTTCTCTGGACGGGTTGAGGCTTTCCCCACCAAGATAGAGAAAAGCCAAGAAGTCACCCGAGCCTCCTGAGAGAGGACATCCCAAGGTATGGATTGCCTTTGATCATTGGAAGTAACAACGGGCTGGCCTTTGTCTCACAAATCATCCAAGAAACAGCCAAGCTTCTGAACATCGCATAGAAAACTACACACTACCTATGGACCCCAAAGTTCTGGGAAGGTAGAGTGGATAAACTGAACTCTTAAAGAAACACACACACTGCTAAATTTTACCAGGAAACCGTACTGCCCTGGACAGACTTGCTACTGCTAGCTTTGCTTAGGGTTAGAAATGCCCCTAACCCCTCAGGATATACTCCATATGAACTAGTTTTTGGGAAACCTCCCCAGTTCTCAGCATACAAAAGGGGGGACTCTGGTTGCAAGGTGAATTAGGGCAGACAAAATATCTCCAGAAGCCAGGGGAAACTTTAAGAGAGATAAATGGGGCAGGTTTGGGCTAGGGACCCTTACCCCGAGGGTGGCCAGCACACTCCTTTAAACCGGGAAGTTATGTATGGATAAAGGACTGGCAAAAGGAGCCACTTCAACCTGTGTGGACTGGGCCACATTTGGTATCATTTGGTGTTACTAACCACCCCGACTGCCGTTAAAGTTACAGGAATCACCCCTTGGATCCACTACAGCCCGGCCAGAGCAGCAGCAAACCCTGAACACCTGAGGACTAGGCCTGCACTTAGACTACCCACACTGAGGCTCTGGAGGATGCCAGCCAGTAAAGAAGACATCAGGAATGGACCATTATTCTGCAGGGTTCCTGACTTTGATTGGCACCTTCGCAGGAGTATTGGGAATTGGACTAGTGACTGTGGCCCCTGTAGAATGGAATCCCATGGAGCAGATCGCTCTAGGAATACTTTATCTTTGTTTGGTCTCTGCATTTGGGTTTATTGTCTGCTTTGCTTGACAAATGTGGCCACTGTCTCAGCCCCAGCCTGCAAATGTAATACCCCCGGGTGTAGAATTATACTCAGTGGTAGAGTGGTCTCTTACTATCTCCCAGGGTCAGCTTTCAGCTCCTCCACTGCCACAGCAATCCCTCTGCCCTTGGAGAGGGAAGGTATACCAGACTGGAGTGATATCCAGGACCATAGAATACCAGACCTGGAGGTGTCAGGCATATAAGACCCTGCATCCTCTGGACCTTGGTTCAACACCTGGAGACCACGGTAACTTGTAGGGCAGCTGCCAAAGTGTTAGCTCTCCAGAGGTACCAACACCAGTATCCGCAGTTGCAACTTTCCCCAGCACCTCAGCTGTATAGCCAGGTATATAGTGATGCTAAAAAGGTAAAAGCACCTCATAGCATCAAAAGGGGGGGCATGTGACAGGCAACCCCCATGTTAGGCTATTTTGTACTTTGTAATTCCTGTGTTAGGACCCTGTGCTTTGTTCTTTGCTACTGCACTTTGTAACTTCCACGTTAGAACCCTGTGCTCTGTTCTTTATTTCGCCAAATAAGGTAGCTAGACCTAACTTCCTCATTGGGCTTCTGTAACCTTGCTTTGCCACGTAGGCAGGGGTTCTGGGGCTATTTAAACCCCAGGAGGTCAAAGATCAGGGCTCAGAATTTGGAGACCCTCTCCTCTAAGCCCACATGCATAATAAAGGATCGTGCTCCACCATCTCTCCCACATGTGAGTTATTTTCTGCAACAGTCTAACTCTGAACTCACTGTATAGTGCAGATCATTTGTCTTCACTCAGCTTTTTAATGGGGGACACAGTGCAGTCTGTCAACAGACACCTGGGTGACAGAGGCCCGCAGCACAGAATTTTGACTGTTCAGGAAAAATCTGTGGTTGTGCTAGAAAATGCTTCTAACAGAAATGGCCCCACCCTTGTGGGGGCCCATTCAGTTCTATTAGTGATTTCTTTTTGAATTGATTCAGCAACAATTGACCAAACACTATGTTAAGTACCGAGGATGAAAAGGAAAATGCCACTCAATCAGTTGCTACAAAGAAGCCACAGGCTAAGAGCAAAAAAGATGTAAATAAGGACCATCTGTTGTAATTGTAGATGTTAAGAGGCTGTGGGAACATAAAGGAGAGAGTGATTACTTTATGGGCAGAGGTTGAGGTGCAGTGACAAGCGTAAAGTAGGAAGTGCTTTCCCCCAAAATGTGATGTTATCTTTTTGTATTTGTTTTCTTTTTAACTATACAAATCAATGAATTTTTACATATGTGTACACTCATGTAATTACCATCTAGGTCAAGATATTAGATGGGGAATTTCTATCTTCCAAAAAAAGTTTGTTTTTTTTTTGCTTTGCCCCTTCCTAGTCAGCCTCCCCAACTTCAAGAGGTAACTAGTGCTTTATCACTATGGATTTATTTAGCTTGTTTTTGAATTTCATGTAAATAGTTTCATATATTGTGTTCTCTTTTGTAACTGTCTTGAACTCAACATTTGTCTGTGAGATCGATCCATGTGCACTGTGTACCTGTAGCTTTTTTTATTGCAATGAAGTCTGTCACAGACCTTGGTATTTGAAGGAGGGATCCAAATTGCTCTTAGGTGGACAGTTGGGAGGAGGCATGGTATAAATTTAAGCATGGTATATTTGGCGGGTAGCTGTAGTTATTTTATGGGGACTTGGGGGTTCATATAGAAGGCTACACTGGAAAATATATGGAAGCTACACTGAAAAGAATGCAGAGTATACAGCAAGTTATTTGAACTCTGTTTTCAGGGATCATCCCCCCAACATCTTCAGAGGTGTTTAAATCAGATGTATAATATAATCATATCTAAGTCTTAGGACAATTATTATGATGTAAACATGATGAGTGTATGGAAGCAGAGAAACCAGCGTCAGGGAACCAGATGATAAGTCACCATAGCAACCCAAGAGGTTTGATTTGGGTTCAAGGGAAGGAGAGAAGTGGAATAATCAGAATGAGGATAACATGTTCCAAGGTGCCCAGGAGGGAGAGTGAGGAATCAAAGAAAACAGTGTGGTTTCTGCTTGAAAAATTGAGTTGTAGTATGCAAGACCAAAGCAGTCGAAAAAATTAGAAATAAGCTCCTATTTTGGCTATTCATCTGAAACCGGGATGTGAGATTGAGCCAGGGCATTGTAGTCCTGCCAAGACCCCTCTGCTTCCACAACCCTCCACTCCAGCTATACTCACCCTGATCCAGGCTGACTTAGCAGCACAACCTTCAGAGAAGATGGATCAAAGCACCCCACAGAATTATACGCATTTAATTTACATCTGGGTTTGAATTCCCTGGGCTCACTTTTGTGTCATTTTTCAATTTCAAAGAATAACATATCAGAGATTTTTATTCCAACCTTGTGGTGGTGCCCTTTTTAAGAGAATAACCCCAAGTAGTGTTGCCAAGAGGCAGTGACATTTGCCATGTTTGAAAAGGCTTTATTTTGAAGAATAATTATTGATTCCCTTTTACATTTTAGATCATTTCTTTGATGCTGTCCTTGACTGGTCCTGGTGAGCAACCCTCAGCTGTGCTTGTGTCTCCTCAACACAACAGTTCACAGAAAATTAGGCAGTGTTCCTTCAAATAGCACTCACCCTGAGCTTGACCATCAGAAAAGTCAGTTTCCCTGAATATTTTATTACACAGAAAAGCTTCTTCAAGCCTCAGCAGAGTTGTTGAAACATGTAGGTATGCTTGTAAATGAACACAGGTCATGACAGAGTGCGCACAGGTGGAATGAGTGCTATCAGTGCACTCCATTAGTGTAAGGGATAGCAACTTCAGAACTACATCATTTCTGTGGCCTGCAGTTTCCAGAGAGAAATGGGACTGGGAAGAGAGAGTACCAGAAGTTTGTGGTAGGCAGGAGGAAATTAGAAATAGTCCACTGAAACTGCTCACAAAATATTGACTTCCAAGGAGTAAATATTGTAAAGAACCATTGGGTGTGGAGGATTCCTCTTTAACAGAGGCAGTGATTTATGAATTTTAAAATCAGAAATCCACTAACCCATATACCTTAGTAATCTTGACATCGCCTTGCCTATGAGTGTTAGAAGTGAAACCTCACATTCAAAGGCAATGATAGTTTGGGAGTCTAATGGAGCAGTGAAAAGAAAGGATATGACTTCAAGTCATACTGTATACATTTTAAATGTATGTTTTATTACTATTTCATATGTCCTTTGACAGTATACTGTCTTCAGGGTGTCAGCAAGGAGGATGGACAGAACATTGCATACCAATGAATTTCTAGGACTAAGAAAGAACTTTTATTAAATCATTTAATTCCTCCATGGAAGAGTTGGTCTAACATCCCGAATAGAATAAGTCCTCATTTAATGTCATCAACAGGTTTTTTGAAACTGTGACACTAAATAAAATGTAATATAATGAAACTAATTTCACCATAGACTAAGTGGTATAAACAAGAGTTAAGTCCTGTAGCACAGTTCTGGCCACAAAAACACTATCAGACTTCTAAATAAAGACTCCAAACACTTCTAATGTTAAACATTGAAATAGATGTGAGCTATACATACATTAAAGAAAGGTTAAAAAGAAAAACAAGCAAGAGCTTCCTTTCCAACCTGTTGATTCCAGGTCAGGGTCATGGGTGGCCAGAGCTTCTCCAGGCAGCTCAGGGAGCCAGGACAGGATCACCCTGGAGAGGATGCCCTTGCATCACAGGGCCATTAACACCCACACCCACATCCACACTCATTCAGACTGGCGCATGCAGAAACGCCAATCAATCTATCTCACATGCACATTTTTGGGTGTAGGAGAAAGCCAGATCCCCTGAGAAAACCCACACAGACACGGGAAAAACATGCATGCTCCACACAGATGGTGACCCAAGCTGGGAATTAATTTTTTTCATCAAAGTTAATAAAATGATGTTAGATGATGTATTTGATATATGTATCAAAATGTATAAACATATATTGCACAAATATACATATATATATACATATATATGTATATATATAATTACATATAGTTGAGTACTTACCATTTGGAAGGTAAAGTCTTAAATTGTGAATGAAGTACTCAGCATAATGCATATAACAAGGTAATTATTACCCCACCTTATCCTTCAGACCAACCTTCTGTGGATTTGGATGCTTCTGTTTTAGACCTGAAGATCCAAAGTCATACCTTTAATGACTTTACTGTTCTGCCAGCACTGAGCTTGTTAAGTAGAGAGTCTATGAAACCAACTTGGCATCAGGTCATTGAAATGTGTCCACAAAGGATGGACAGCCCCATAGCATTCCACCTTTTGTCTTCTGTAAATATACTCTTTTCCTATGTCAGTGCAATCATGGACCCCAATAGTACTTCTGAAAGTTAGCACCTCCCTCATAGACATTCATTCACCCAGTTAAGAACCTACAGAAGAGTGTGCTGTCTTCATGTGGCTGAGGTCCCTATGGTACAAGGACAGGATCTGTAATATAGGTATCTTCTATCAGATAATATGTATTTTTCCCATTTAAAATGCTGTGTGTTTTCATTTCCTGTTTAACATTAGAACAAAATACTTCCATTTTTACTTTTGTATGAGCCTTTATATTGCTTTTCATGGATGTCTATATGTTACAATTGACAGGTTAATACGGTAGGTCTCAAGTGTTAGTGCACATTATAAGCACATGGGAAATTGGTTTAAAGTACAACGTCCAAACCAGCTCCAAATCTACTCAGATTCTCTAGATAATGTAATAATTATAATAATAAATAATACTTATTTTCTGATGACCACCATAAGCTTAATCAACTTGAATCTTTCTTTAAAATTTACCCTAATTTCAGGCAGACTTCCAGCCAAGATGGAGGCATAGGTAGCCACACTGTGCCTCCCCATACAACCAAAAGAAGGACAACACATTTAAAAACAAAAAACAACCAGAACTGACAGAAAATTGAATTGTATGGAAGTCTGACAAGCAAGGAGTTAAAGAAGAAGCATTCATCTAGACCAGTAGGAGGGACGGAGACAGGAAGCTGGGTGGAGAGGACTCCCGGCAAGGTGGCAGTGGCTGGGGGACTTTGGTGGGTGAGGCAGTGGCTGGTGGACCAGGTGGTCCTACATTTGCATGTGGATAAACTAAGAGGAGCAGCTGGGGAGTAAGACAGGGCATGCAACCCAGGGTTCCAGCACAGGGAAATACAGCCTCAAAATCTCAGACTGAAAAAAACTAGTGGGGGTTGAGGCAGCAGGAGAAACTCCCAGACTCACAGGAGAGTTCACTGGAGAAACCCACAGGGTTCTAGAGCGTACAAAAAATCACCCACCCGGGAATCAGCACCAGAAGGGTCCAATTTGCTTATGAGTAGTGGTGGAAGTGACTGAAAGCCGGAAGCCGCATTGTTCCCTCTGGGACCACTTCCCACATATAGCGCCACAGTGCACAGCAATGTGAATTGCCTCACACGTGAATACTTAAGGCCCTGCCCCTTACTATGTAGCTGGAGTGCCCATATATAAAACAAAAAAAGGCCCAAATGAAAGAACATATCAAAGCTCCAGAAAAAATACTACTAATCAACAAAGAGATACCAAACCTATCAGATGCACATTTCAAAACATTGGTAATCAGGATGCTCACAGAATTGGCTGAGCATGGTTGCAAAATAGAGGAAAAAGTGAAGACTATGAAAAGTGAAATAAAAGACAATGTAGAGGGAACCAACAGTGAAGGGAAGGAAACCAGGAATCAAATCAACAATTTGGAGCATGAGGAAGATATAAGTATTCAACCAGAACAGAATGAAGAAATAAGAATTTAAAAAAAAAAGTGAAGAGAGGTTTAGGAACCTCTGGGACAACTTTAAATTGTTCCAACATCTGAATTATAGGGGTGCCAGAATAAGAGGAAGAAAAAGACATTGGAAACTTATTTGAAAACATAATGAAGGAGAACTCCCCCAGTCTGGCAAAGGAAGTCAAGGAAGCTCAGAGAGTCCCAAAGAAGTTGGACCCAAGGAAGCACACACCAAGACGTGCCATAATTACATTACCCAAGATGAAATATAAGGAGAGAATCTAAAAGCAGGAAGAGAAAAGGAGACAGTCACTTACACAGGAGTTCCCATAAGACTGTCAGTTGATTTCTCACAAGAAACCCTGCAGGCGAGAAGGGGCTGGAAAGAAGTATTTAAAGTCATGAGAGGGAAGGACCTACATCCAAGATTGCTCTATCCAACAAAGTTATCACTTAGAATGCAAGGGCAGATAAAGTGCTTCCCAGATAAGGTCAAGTTAAAGGGGTTCATCATCACTAAGCCCTGATTGAATGAAACGTTAAAGGAATGTATTTAAGAAAAAGAACAAGATAAAAAAATATTAACAGTAAAATGACAACACACAACTATCAACAACCAAACCTAAAAAGTAAGATAAAATAAAAACGAACTAAGCAAACACAACTAGAACAGGAACAGAATCACAGAAATGCAGAGTACATGGAGGGTTATCTGTGGAGGAGAGGAGGGGGAGACAGTGAGGGGAAGATACAGGGAATAAGTAACAAAAATGGTAGGTACAAAATAGACAGGGAGAGGTCAAGAATAGTATAAGAAATGTAGAAGTCAAAGAACTTATTTGTATGACCCATGGACATGAACTAAAGGGCAGAGGGGAATAAAGGGGGGGGATGGGACAACTGTAATAGCATCATTAATAAAATATATTAAAAATAAAATAAAAGTTACCTTAATTTCAGGCTTGGAACCAAAAATGTCATGTGATTTGACTGGAATCTGGTTTTCCAAGTTCTTTCCCTTCCTGAAAGTTGTTAAGTCTTTTGTCTGCCTGAAGCATGATTGGTCAATTTATTTGTTTCTCATATTTTAGATTATTAAAGGTATGGCTCTCTGGCCTGTCACTCAGTTGACTATTGCTCATATCACACTTCTCATACACTGGGAAAAAAAAGAATGAGCTTGCATATGGTGACTCTGTAGTCCCCAGTGTCACATACAGGAGCACAAAGTCAAGAAACTGATACTTCAGATAAATTACCAGAAAGTACAAAAGGCAAAAAACTAGAAAGTATCTCAACCTAGAAATTAATAATGCTTTAGGAATAGTTATTAGAATTCCAAACTGCATCAAAGTAAAAAAGCAACAGAGAAATCACTTCAGTGAGCAGAACAAATATGCCTGTGTTGGATGCTGTTGTATATTATTCACAGGGCTGCCACTCACAGGGTTTGGATTCTCATTTACCCCATGCAGATGTTTCCATTTCTTGGATGACTTCAAGATCTCAGAAACCTTCTGAAAAATGTATGAGTTTCTTTCTTTTTAAAATATATTAATTGAAGTAATGTTGAATTCTGTAATAAATACAAAGTCTCAGTACTTTAAGAAATATATTTCTTACCTGTGAAATAGTACCATGTGGATGTTCCTAGTCAAGTGGCATTTCTGCAGACAATGGTTATGGAATCCACACTTCTTCCAAATTTTGATTTTTCCATCTTCTTGGGTCTCAGGTTCCTCTAAAACTACTGCCAGATGAGGAAATAGAAGATAGAGCCAGCATACCCACGTCTTAACTGTTTCTACCCCAAAGTAACAAGAAGCACTTCTGCTCATTTACCTTTGGTGCGGCCTGGAACCAAGGGCTAAAAAAGTTGGCAACTATAATCTTTGGCTGGGCATCTACCTTACATCATCAACTCTGTGGCAAAACTGAATTTTAATCCTTTGTTAGGTGGTTCTAAATCTTGAAACTAGCCTCAATATGAAATTTCCTTTCATATGCATATTGTGTATATGTACTCACTAAAGAGAGAAAGATCGCCAAGAATGTCTTTTTCTTATGCCACCTCTGTCTGTCTTGTCTCTGCAGCCATTAAGTCATGGTCTTACCTTGGATATACTACTTTATTATAAGAGTAATTCACCTAGTAACGATAGTTGATTCAATTAACATGTAATGTTGAACTTGCTTTTTTCCTACAAAATTCTCAGAAATTATACTCTAAAGGGACTGGACATCCTCTGGTACAATGTAATTTTCAAAACAAGCATGCAGAAATGAAATGTGATGAAAAAATTAAATAATTTTGTTTTGCAAATATGAAGGACAAACTGAATCTGAAATGGATATGTTGAAGAGTCTGAGTTGTAAGTAGATAGATGTTCATAATTCCTACTAGGATATGTTCTACCAGGGTGTGGCATAGTTCTAGATGTTTTTTTTTCCTTCTAATACTTAGCTGTGAAGTCAAGTAGATGTATATGCCCAGACAAGATGTTACCAGAATGGTCTCTTTCCCGTGGGTGGCTAATGATTGGAAGTTGCTACGGTGATGAATATAAGATCCTGCAAAAGTTCTCCGAGCAAGAGAGACACCACCCATGTTTTGAACAAGGTAACTAGGATTGAAGGTAATTCTCTGTTTAGAAAATCAACTCCTCTTCTGGGAGAAGCTGTGTGAGGCTACAATCTGTATAACATCTTGCTTCTCAGGCTAAGACTAAAGTGGTAGAAGATCTTTCTATGCCATATCAGGTCAGTTATACTTCTTTTATAATATAATTTATGTATTTATTATTATTATTTATTTTTTTAATTTTTCAATTCCTTGATATACAACTAGCTAGTTTCAGGTGTGTAATACAGAGATTAGACATTTGTATAACTTAAAAAGTGATCACCACAATAAATCTAGTACATGTCTGATACCATACGTATTTATTACAATGTTCTTGACTATATCGCCTGTGCTGTACTTGGCATCCCCATGACTATTCTGTGTGTACCAATCTTTATGTTAATCACTTCACCTTTTTACCCATCTCTTCAACCTACCTCCCATCTGGAAACCATCAAAATGTTTTCTATATCTATGAGTCTGTTTCTCTTCTGTTTATTCATTTATTTTGTTCTTAGATTCCACATATAGATGAAATCATATGGCATTTGGCTTTCTGTGACTTAATTCACTCAGCACAATACCCTCTAGGTCCATCTGTGTTGTTATAGATGGTGAGATTGCATTCTTTTTGATGATTGAGTCATATTCCACTGTATATATGCACTGCTTCCTCTTTATCCATTCATCTATTGATTGGCACTTGGGTTGCTTCCATATCTTGGCTGTTGTAAATAATGCTGCAATTAAAATGTGGATGTATATGTCTTTTTGATTTAGTGTTTTGAGTTTTCTTGAATAAATATCTAAAAGTAGAGTTGCTGTGTCCTCTTTGTTTCTTATTATCGCCTTTGATTTAAAGTCTATTTTGTCTGGTTTAAGTATTGCTATCCCAACTTTTCTTTTCCCATCCTTTTACTTTTAGTCTATGTGTGTGTCTTTCAATCTGGAATGAGTATCCTGTACACAGCATATGTAAGGGGCATGCTTTGTTATCAGTTCAGCCACTGTATGTCTTTTTAAAGAAAATTTTATTGAATTTATTGGGGGTGACATTGGTTAATAAAATTATATAGGTTTTAAGTGTATAATTTTATATTATATCATCTTTGTATTGTGTGTTCATCACCCAAAGTCAGGTCTCCTTTCCTCACCATTTATCCCCACTTTACCCTCTTTTACCTCCACCACTCATCTTTCCCTCTGGTAATCACCATACTCTTGTCTGTGTCTATGAGAATTTTTTTTTATTTAATCCTTTCATCTTTGGCACCCAGCCCCACAACACCCTTCCTCTCTGACATCTTTCAGTTTATTCTCTGTATCAATGAGTCCATTTTTACTTTGTTTTGTTGTTGTTGTTGTTCCTTACATTCCTTATGTAAGTGAAATCATCTGGTATTTTTTTTTCTCTGACTGGATTGTCTCACTTAGGATGATACTCTCTGGGTCCATTCAAGCTGTTGCAACAGGTAAGATTTCCTTCTTTCATATTGCTGTGTAGTATTCCATTATGTAAATGTACCATAGCTTTTTTAAACACTCGTCTACTGATGGGCTGTTTGGCTGCTTCCAAATTTTGACTATTGTAAGTAGCTCTGCAATAGACTTAGAGGTATATAGATATTTTTCAGATCAATGTTTCTGATTCCTTCAAATAAATTCCCAGAAGTGGGATTGCTGGGTCAAAAGGCAGTTCCATTTTTAATTTTTGAGAAACTCCATATTATTTTCTATAGTGGTTATACCAATTTGCATTCCCACCAATAGTGCACCAGCGTTCCATTTTCTCCACATATTGGCCAACACTTATTTGTTGATTTATTGATGATAGCCATTCTAACTGGTGTAAGATATTTTATTTGTGGTTTCAATTGTATTTATCTGATAATTAATGACATTGAGCATCTTTTCATATGTCTATTGGCCATTTGTATGTCCTCCTTATGGAAGTGTCTCTTCAGGTCTTTTGCCCATTTTTAATTAGATTATTTTTGGTGTTGAGTTGTATAAGTTCTTTACCAGTTTTGGATACTAACCCTCTATCAGAGGTATCATTGGCAAGTATATTTTATTCAATGGACTCTCTTTTTATTTTGTTGATGATTTCCTTTGCTGTGCAAAAAACATTTTAGTTTTATGTAGCCCCATTTTTTCTTTTGTTTCCATTATCAGAGGAGCTATGAGAAATGCCTGAGGTTTTGCTGCCTATGTTTTCTTCTAAGATTTTTATGGTACCAAGTCTTACATTTAAGTCCTTATTCTATTTCTAGTTTATTCTTCAATATGTCATAAGAAGGTGGTCTAGTTTCTTCTCCTTCTCTTCCTCCTTCTTTTCTGCATACACCTCTCCAATTTTTCCAATACCACTTATTGAATAGAATGTCTTTACCCCATTATATGCTCTTTCTTCTTTTTTCATATGTTAATTGACCATATAGGTGTGAATTTACTTCTGGGCTCTCTATTCTGCATTGACCTATATGTCTGTTTTTACTGAAGTACCATACTGTTTTGGTTACTATGGCTTCATAGTATAGGTTAATATCATGTTCCTCATTCTTTGTTCTTTTTTCTCAATATTGCTGTGGTTATTCTGGGTCTTTTGTGGTGCCATATAAGTTTTTGGATTATTTATTCTAATTCTGTGAAATAGGTCATTAGTATTTAGATAAGAATTGCATTGAATCAGTAGATTGATTTGGGTATTACAGACATTTTAGCAATATTAATTCTTCCTATCCATGAGCATTGCATATGCTTTCACTTACTTGTATCTTCTTCAATTTCTTTCTTCATTCTCTTATAATTTTCTGAGTACAGGTCTTTTACCACCCTGGTTAAATTTACTCCCAGGTATTTTATTTTTTTAATGCAATTGTAAATGGGATTGTTTTCACAGTTTCTCTTTCCAATAGTTCATTACTGCTGTATAAAAATACAACTAGTTTCTGGATATTTATTTTTGTATTCTTCTACTTTACTGAATTTATTTCTCAGTTTTAGTAGTTTCTTGGTGGAATCTTTAGGGTTGTCTGTATACATTATCACATCATCTGCAAATAATGACAATTTTATTTCTTTTCCAATTTGGATACCTTTTAATTTTTTCTTCTTGTTTGACTGCAATGTCTAGGACTTCCAGAAATATGTTGAATGAGTTGTGAAAATGGGTATCCCTGCTTTGTGCCTGATCTTAAGGGAAATTATTTTAATTTTTCCCCATTGATTATGTTAGCCGTGGGTTTGTCATAGTTGGCCTTTATTTTGTTGAGATATGTTCCTCCTATTCCCACTTTGCTGAGAGTTTTTATTATACATCAGTTCTGGATTCTATCAAATGATTTTCTTCATTTATTTATATAATCATGTGATTTTTATCCTTCATTTTGTTTCTGTGGTGCATCGTGTTTATTGATTTTTTGATATTGTACTGACGTTGAATTCCTGGAAAAAATCCCACTTGACCAGGGTGTATGATTTTTTTAATGTACTGCTGGATCTGGTTTGCTAATACATTGTTGAAAATTTTAGCATCTACATTTATCAGGGATATTGGCCTATAATTTTCTTTCTTTGTAGTGTGTTTATCTGATTTTGGAAATAAAATAATGTTGGCCTCATAAAATGAGTTTGGGAGTCTTCCCTCCTCCTGATTTTTTTGAAATAGTTAGAGAAGGATAGTTGTTAGTTCTTCTTTGAATGTTTAAAATTAAGCTGTGAAACTACCATTCTAGGGCTTATGTTTGTTAGAGGGTTTTTTGATTACTGGTTCAGTTTCATTATTGTAATCCATTTGTTCAGATTTTTTGTTTCATCTTGTATTAGTTTGGGGAGATTTCGTGTTTCTAGGAATTCATCCATTTCTTCCAGATTGTCCAAATTATTGACATATAGTTGTTTATAATATTTTCTTATAATCTTTGTGATTTTGGGATTTTAGTTGTTACTTTTTTATATCTTATTTTATTTATTTGGGTCCTCTCCCTTTTTTTCTTGATGAATATGGTTACAATTTGTCAGTCTTACTTATCTTTTCAAACAACCAGGTATTGGTGTCATTTATCTTTTGTATTTTTAAGACTCTATCTCAATTATTTCTGCTCTGATCTTTATTATTTCCTACTTTCCAGTCACTTTGGGCACTTTTATTTTTCTTTCTCTAGTCCCCAAGAGTAAGTTTAGATTGTTTATTTGCGATTTTTCTCGATTCTTGAAGTAGGCCTGTAATGCTATGGATTTACTCTGATGACTGTTTTCATTTTGTCCTGTAGATTTTTGGTTGTTGTGTCCACATTTTCACTTGTTTCAAGGTGTTTTTAAATTTCTTCCTTGGATCTCATTGTTAACCTATTCATTGTTTTGTAACGTGTCATTTAGCCTCCATGTGTTTGTGTGTTTTCCAGGGTTTTTTTGTGTGTGTGTGTGTGATTTATTTCTAGTTTCATATAATTATGGTCAAAGAAGATATTTGACATGATTTCAATGTTCTTAAATTTATTTAGACTTGGTTTGTGTCCTAACATGTGGTCTATCCTAGGAAATGTTCCAGATGCACTTGAAAAATTTACATTCTGCTGCTTTGGGATGAAATGTTCTGAAGTAAGTAACGTAATCCATCTGCTCTAGTGTATCATTTATGGCCACTATTTCCTTGTTGATATTCTGTTTGATACATCAATCCGTTGATGTGAAAGGGGGTGTTAAATTGCCTATTATGCTGTCAATCTCTTTCTTTATGTCTATCAATATTTGCTTTATATATTCAGGAGCTTCTATGTTGGGTGCATATTTTTTAGTATAGACCTGTGTTGATTACTCCCTTTTTTCATTATGCGGTGTCCTCCTTTGTGTCGTATTATAGTCATTGCTTTAAATTCCATTTTGGCTCATATAATTATTGCTACCCCAGCTTTTCTTTTCATTTCCATTTGCATGAGCATAATTTTTCATTCCTTTGGTTTCCATCCCTATCTTTCATTCTGAGATAAGTCTCTTGTAGACAGTATACACAAGGTCTGTCCAGAAATTACCCATCCATGTAACATGGAAAATAGAGACATTTATTGAAGAAGATACAAGATACAAGAAACATGTACATAGGAAAATGACGCCTCAGTCCCTTTCAAAGTAGGTACCTTGGGGTCTCTTGCAGTTTTCCCAGTCAGCATCAGCTGTCCCATCATATTTTCATGAAACTCATTGATGGTCTAAAATCTCTTCCCTTTCAAAGGTGGTTTTAGTTTCGGAAAAAACCGGAAGTCACAAGGCACCAAATCTGGGCTGTAATGGGGCTAAGTCACCTGGGTAATTTGATGTTTTACCAAAAAATTACATGAGATGTGATGCATGAGTGGGCACATTGTTGTGATGAAGGTGTCAATCACTAGTTGCCCATAGCTGTGGCCATTTTCACTGTACTGCATCTCTCAACCAATGAAGAACATTAAGGTAGTACTCTTTATTAATTGTTTGGTCTGGAGGGGTGTAATCATTAAGGAAAACACCTTCTCAATCAAAAAACACAGTTAAGGTGGTCTTGATCTTGCTGCTACTTTGCCTTACCTTCTTTGGGTGTGGACAACCAGACAACTTCTATTGGGATGACTGGGCCTTCATATCCAAATAAGAGCTGTAGGTTCACCTTTCATCTCCAGTTATGACCTTTTTGAGGAAATCCAATTCATTGGTAGCTGTTTGAATCACATCGTCAGCAACTGGAGCACGATGCTCCTTTTACTCTGGTAGCAGAAGTTATGGAACAAATTTTGCTGCAGCATATTTCATGTGAAGATTCTGTGTCAAAAGCTTGAACACAGTAGTTTTGGGAATCTACAGATTAGCTTCTAGCTTCTCACACTGTCAGTTGCAGATCTTTGTTGATTGCAGCCCATACACACTCATCACAGGTGTTCTGTTTGTTGCAGGCTTTCCAGAACATGGATCACTTTCAAGAGATTCTCAGCCATTTTGAAGCGTTTGTGCCACATTTTATTTGTGCTGTGCTCATTGCATCATCCCTGAAAGCCTTCTGAATTATATGAGTGATTTCTGTGGAGGAATGTTCAAGCTTATGGCAATGTTTGATGCAGATTTGTTGCTCCACTCTCTTAGTCACTTTGAATGTAACAGCCACACAGTACACATGCTCACTCAATGGTGTCTACCACACCCACTTACTAGTACGATGAAGTTGTCATTGTTCTTGCATGTGCATTCCAGTCCATTTTGCTTGGCTGCCAGGTCACATCAATGTCATGTAAACCATTATTGTTATATTAACAATGGCTGGACCTTTTCTGGACAAACCTTCATATATGAGTCTGGTTTTCTTATGCGTTCAGTTACCCTATGTCTTTTGATTACAGAAGCTCCTCTTTCTGTCTTTTTTCCTTTCTTCTTCTTACAGAAAACATTTTATAATTTTTTGTAATACTGGTTTGGTGGTAATGAACTCCTTCACTGACTCAATCCTCTGTTTCATGTAACCTCATCTTTATTTCTTAACACTAAGAAATAAAGTGTGTACTTCATTTCAGATAGTGTAGTCTTCATGTCTGACTTTTTTAAAATAGTTTCTTTGTTTGTTTTCATGCTTACTAGGCCCTTCTTTAAGTTCTCACTGATTTCATCCATTCTTCCTCAAAGTTTGAGCATCATTCTAGCCATTTTGAATTCTGTGTCTGGTAGATTGCTTGCCTCCATTTCATTTAATGCTTTTCTCAAAGTGTCTCTTATTCTTTAATTTGGAGCATGTTTTTTTGTCTCCTTATTTTGGCTGCCTCTCTGTGTTTGTTTCTGTTTATTAAGTAGATCTGCTGTGTCTCCCAGTCTTGGTAGCATGGTCTAATGTAGTAGATGTCCTGTGGGCCCAATGGTACAGCCTCCAAGGTCACCTGAGCTGGGTGCTCCAGGTGTGACCCCTCTATGGGCTATGTATACCCTCCTTTGTAGTAGAGCCTTGATTGGTTTTGTTATGTCAATGGGAGCAGTTTACCCTATGCCCATTGGTTGCAGATACTGACCATGACCACAGTGGAGGATCTGCTATTCAGGAGCTAACCCCAAGAGCAGGAGGACTCTCTTCAGTGGGCCTCTGGTGTGTAATGAGTTCATCCCTTGATTGTGTCACTAGTTTATGGAGGTGTTTGAGTTGTACTTTGATCTAGTCATAAGATGCCTATTGGGTATCCCAGGTCAGGGCACTAACTCTGGGGCCTCCTGGGATATGCAAGCCAAGGTTAGCCACTGCCTGTGCCCTGACCTGGGATACCCAGCATGACATACAAAGCAATCTACAGATGAATTCTACTTTGCTGGGCCTGGAGGTGCCAGCAAGAGGCTGATCTGAGAACCAAGGCTAACTGCCACTATTGCCAGGCTTGAGACTACTAGGCAAGATGCACAAAGAATGCTAAGGCCAAATACTACTTCTTTGGGGTTTATGAAACTTTGAGAAAATTTAGGAAAGTCTGCAGAATGAACCAAGATAGGCCATCTGTGAGGAAAAATTACTGGAAGAGACCTGGGTGGGCCCAAAAGTTGTGTATCACCATGGCAGGACTCACAGTGTTAGCAAGGTTGATGATAACACAGATATGGTGCCTGTCTGATGGCTCTATTGGGAGAAGGCTCAACAAGAGAACAATGGCTTCTGCCAGTACTTCCGTATTGGGGAAAGCTGTCCCTCTGATCTTTGCTCTGATGCCAGGCAATCAGTTCTTCTGTGTAAGTCCATGGCACCTTCTAAGGTGCCATAGCTTAGAGCAAGTGAATTCATGTAAGTGTGGACAAGGGCCTTTTAAAAGAACCACTGGTGGCTCTAGCTGCCTTCCATCTCACTCAGCCAATATCCCCATTTATTTTCACAGCAGTTGTTTTGGGGACTTCTCTTCCCATCACAGGGAGCCTGGGCTAGGGGTACGGGTGTAGAGCTAGGACGCTTTGCTCCCCAGGAAGGAATTCCACACTGAGATATCCCTCCTGATTTTTAACTGTCTCATGTAGGTATAGAATCAGCCTGTTATGCATCTCCACTCCTTCTATTGGTCTCCACATGGATTCTTCATTACATCCTTAGTTATAGGACTTCTGTTCAGCTAGATTTCAAGTGGTTCTGTGAAGCGTGCAGAACCCGGCTCTCCCGGCCGGCTATGAACACACATAACACACAGTGAACTGAAGCGCGCAGAACCTGGCTCTCCTGGCTGGCTATGAACACGCTTAGCACACATTGTGGGTGGCTCGTCAAAACATGAGAAATAATCATGCACAGAAACAGTTTTCTGTAGGAAAGTAAGGAACAGAGTGGCCACTCTCCAAGTCGGTGAGTGCCCCGTCCCCCTGCACAAGCAGGGTTTTATTCTTGAATACCAATACAGTTTGCAAATTACAAGTAGTTAGCTTTTGAAAGGTGCTAGCAGATTTCCTACTGGGATGCTAAGCCAGAGATTTTGGGATTTTATCATTTAAAAAGACTACAGGACTTAAAGCTTAAATCTGTTTCCTGCCAGTGACTTTATATTCTAATTAAAGAGCATCCTCCAGCAAGCAGATCTCACAGGGTCTTTCATATTCTATGTCTTAGGCCTGATTACCCCGGAGGTCCCCCATCACCAGTCTAAGCTGCCCCTTTGGCTGATTGCTAAGCCCTGAGAAGGGCTGGAGACAGAGGCAGCAAGGAGACTTGGATTTCTCACATCTAAGTACAAAGACTCAGGCTAAGAGGGGGCAGGGGTAGATTATCACCCCTTCCTTTCCCCAGCCCCTTCATTTATTTCCACAGTCTCATGAGTCTTATTCCATAGTCCTTATGAGACCAGAACCTGGCTTAGGTTGCTCCTCCCTGAGGAGTCTTACCCATCATTGGTAACTGATCTAGCATTTAAAGGCCAGGCACAGAACAGGTAGCGTTCATACCAGGGGAATAAGTTTTGTCTCCTTAGTGGCTCCTGATCCGGAGGTCTCTCACTCAGCCTAAGTCACAGGGGTTCACAGCTTCCTGAGACCAGGCAGGGCGGCCCACAACAGTTCTGAATGATGGCTGTTCTATAGTTAAATTATAATATTGATGTGGTTGTGGAAGGATGAGTACCACATTTACCAACTCTGCCATCTTGACTGGAAGCAGGATCAGTTATATTCTTTTTTAAATCCTTACCTGAGGACATGCTTATTGATTTTTTAGAGATAGGGGAAGAAAGGGACAGAAAGATAGAGAAAAATATCAGTGTGAGAGAGAAATATTGACCAGCTGCTTCCCACATGCACCCCAACCTGGAACCAACCCACAACCCAGATATGGGCCCTGACTGGAAGTCCAACCTGCAAACTTTTAGTTTACGGAATGACACTCCAAAAAAATAGCCATATCAGCCAGGGAAGGATCAATTATGCTCTTGATCATTTTTGGGAAAGAATTTTTTTGTTATTGACATTGACGTTGCAATTGTATCAATTGTCTTGATTTTGTAGATAAGTGAAAGTTGACATTTACTGATTTCTATTCCACTTCACTATTAACAGTCATAATCATTAAGCAATTGAAAAATATTATTGCACATTTACTATGTGCCAAGCACTATAATAGATATGTGTTTGTGAACACAACAAAATCTAATTTATATCTTATAATAGCCTTTTATGAGGGTAGTATGTTATCCCTATATTACAGAAAACACAGATGCATAGAGATGTTGAGTTTCTTGTTCACAGTCATAAAATAATTAAATAGCAAATCTGTTTCCATCTCAAACCTGTTCAGCCCCCAAGCCTAAGCACCAGCTTCAAGGTGCAGTGGGTTTATCTCCTCATCCGTGCTTCCTTACTTATTCACCCAGTGATAATGGGCAACATGCTGACACTATCACAATACACCAAAAAGACATACTCTCTCTCAGTTTGAAAAATTTATGTTAGTAGGAACAACTGCAATTAGGTTAAAATTCCATAAATAATCATTTAAATGAATTTGTGGTAAGATATATGATGAAAAGTTCAGAGCACTGTAGAGAGATTGAGGAGGGGGTTAAGGTATCAGAAGTGTCCCTGAGAAGGAGGCACTTCAGCTGGGACCTAAATTTAGGTAGATACTAGTCTCAAAAGAAGGAAAAGAGCATGCTAGTTAGAGGAAATACTAAGTAAGACCAGAGAGAGAGAATGGCTGGTAGAGATCCAGAAATGGGGAAGGCCAGTGTCATTGGACTATGGAGATCCAGGCAGTGGTGGGAGGAGGCTGATGAAGAAGGCAGGGCTGTGATCATGAAGAGCCCAGAACCCACAAAGATAGTAGAGAAAGGCGCAGAACAGTTCCCAACTCTGAAAATTGCCAGAGATTCTGGAAGGTTGAATGTTTCTGTGGGCTCTGGTTTATTTATTTGTCTTTATAAATATAATCATCAACAGTGTATTAACCCTTTGTGACCAGGTACATTATATAGGATTAGCCCGCTTCATCCTTTCTTATAGAAGTTTAGGAAGAATAAAGTGATCAAAATGTCATCAATAGTCAGAAAACCAACTAAGGCAGATTTTCCAGAATAGTTAGGAAAGAAATGTAATTTGTAGATATTTAAATATACTGCATATACAAGTAATGCCAATTTGGATGGTCAAACTGTAAATAATTTGAATATAATTGAATACTTTGAAAATTAAAACTATAGTAACATAGTTTAATTTTATCTGAGGCTTCCAATTAAATGTAACATCTTACTAGGTAGTTTATATCATTCTCTTTTTTAGCTTCTCTCAGCTTCCCACAAAAACACAAATGATGACATGAGAAATAAAACATCAAACAATTAAAAAAACTTACATAACATTAAAAACACTGATTTCTGGAAATCCCAAAATATGAAATTTCTCCAGGTAATAATTGTCCATTGAACACCTAAGAAAGTGCTGTTTTAAGAGATTTAAAGAGATTATATAGGATTAGCCCACTTCATCCTTTCTTATAGAAGTTTAGGAAGAATAAAGTGATCAAAATGTCATCAATAGTCAGAAAACCAACTAAGGCAGATTTTCCAGAATAGTTAGTAAAGAAATGTAATTTGTAGATATGCTTGTAATTTCTTCATATGCTTTATAAAATCTTCCAAGAACCCTGTTAGATAGGACTTTTAATTTTTCAATTTTAAGTGATAAAACTAAATGTTAATAATTTAACTAACTGCCTCATGGCTTCTCCCACTGAGAAATCTAAGGTGTCAATGAAAATTCCTAAAAAGAGACAACGGAGGGTGTTTTGGTTCATCTTACCAATATCACCTATTTGTATTGGGCACTATTGTCACTGATTCTAATATAAATGTCAAATTATTCTCCTGAAAGGTAGACTTGTGCATGTGCAAGCACAGGCTATTGCTAGCTATTGCTAATCTGTCTTTCCCTTTTCTTTCCCTCTATCCCACCATTTCTAGAAAGAGTTAGTCCACATTTTCCTCTGCAGGGATGCAGCCCAAATGTGGCCTGCAATCTTCTCAGCTGAGGCTTAAGCACTTCCCTCCTCAGGTGTTCTGGATTCATTTATAATAGTCCCCAGTGTTAAGCCAAGATGCTGAGTAAAGCCCATCTTGCCTTCTAGCCTCTTGATCATCTTTTCTGCAGTGGAATGGAACAGTGAGTCAGGCTGTGTCCTGGTTTTTCTCATCTAGTAGGTTAGCCAAGCTGAAGGAGGTGGCAGGGAGTGATTCAGGTGTGGAGAGTTTAGTGGTGCAGATAGAACATGAGATATTTCCTGACAAGTTCTTGGAGCTGAGGCATCTTACTTAGGTGTATTCATGTCATAGGTGTTTTATTGTAGGTATGCAAATAATCCTGAATGGCAGGCAAGCTCAGAAGTACAGTACTGTCCCTGAGTCATGTTCTGTGCCTTTTGCCCCACCCCACACCTCAGATTCTCTAGTGGTTATAATGGTTTCCAACTTGGTCAATGCTACACATAGGACATAAATCAGGTGAGTGCATGGATCATATTAATATGGTGTTGTCTCTGTTATATCAGGAGCATTTGGAGATACAGAATTAGGATGAAAGAGAAAAGTATTAACCCTTTATGGGTAATGTCAGAAAATCTCCATAGGGGAAAGCATTATGGGACAGTGGGCTTTTGCAGTATGACTGATGGGGGACAGGGAACAGAAAGGAAGAGAAAGTTTTATAGTCATGAAGGAATGTCACTTACTGAGAACTGAACTAACATTGCACTGATAACATAAATTAGCCTGTTGGTATGGATATTGTGGTGAACATTTCTTGTGGGCACTGTACATGTTCTTTGGATTGCAAAGAGGCGTAATTTAGAAAAAGCATGTAGGAGTTTTTGAATCACCTAAAACAAGGAGCAAAATCCTTTCCCCTTGGAACTGCCCTGCCCAATTTCAGAAGCTGTAAGCCTTCATGGCTAAGGCTGAATAAAAAGAATTTGGGACCATAAGGCACTAAGGAGACAAAACTTATCCTCCAGGCAGAGGCTGAGCCTCTGCCTCCTTTACTTTACCCTGCTTAGCTCTGGGCAGTTGACTGGTTAGCCAATGATAGGTAAGATTCCTCAAGGGAGGAACAACCTAACACAGGCATGATGATGAAGGGGCCATCAGGGAAGGACTTAGGGGACTCTTGAAAAGGGGTGATAGACCCTCACCCCTTGGCTTTGTCAGAGCCTGAATCCTCATTCTATCTGTAAAAAGTCTCCTAATCTCTTGGCTGCCTGCATCCCAAACCTTATTTAAGCCTAAAACAATGCAGGAGGTGGATGTGGCCCTGTGCTGGAATGGGCAGTTTCTAGGGACAATCAGACTTAAGAAAGAATGTATGAAATCCTGTGAAACCTGCTTTGCTAAGAATACCCTCAATTTAAATGATAAGGGTCCAAGCATAAAATGAGTTTGTTTCCCAAAGTTGTATGGCCTTTTGGCATCATTCTATTTATCTGAATCTGACTCAGAATAAGCCCTCTCAGTTCTTTGAATGTTATCATTGTTTGATCATTACTACCTGATAATGGTTAATGAGTTTTATGTATACACCCTGTATTCTTAGGCAGACTAAGCCCAATAAAAGTCCATTGAGGAAAAGGCTCAAGGCCCTTCTCCTCTGATATTGGCCACCTTTCCTCCCCAAGCAGATCATGTCTTGGTAGATTTTTTCTCATCTGAGGCAGCCTGGGGAAGCTCTGTTGGATGGAGCTCTCCCACACCCTTACAAGTTTCAGAGAGTACAAAATCAAGGATGATAAAATGAAGAGGTTATTAGGCTATAATTATGGTCATTCTTTAAAAAGAAAAAAAGAAATAACTGCAAAGCATTCTTATATAATCTTCACATATTCCTTCTTACTCTTTCAGTTAATAGCATTCTTACCCACTTGGGTTTGATCATCAGTCCCTTCACACCTCATTCAACCAACTGCATTCCAACTTCTTCTCCTTACTTCACATAAACTATTCTTGTCTGGGTTTCTTGTGACTGTCTCATCCCTGAATCCAGAAACTCCTGACAGCCATATAGTATTGAATACTCTGCAGCCTGTGCTGCTGTCAACATTTTCTATCTTTATTTGAAATTATCCTAGCATTTTCATCCTTTTGCCTTTGATAGCACTCCATTGCCAGTCTTCTCTCTATGTTGGGCACCTACTTGTTGGTACTACTGGTACCTGTTTTTCCTAATAGTAGCCCCTCCCTCTTCAAACTCCACCAACACAGTTACAGTGGGAGCAGTGTGGCCCTGGCCAAAGTGAACTGGTCCAGTGGTGGAAATCTGACCCAAGTGGGACCAATCATCATTTTGTGTATTGGAGAGAGCACAGGCACTGATGGAAGCAGTTTGGGGGGATTTTAATAGAGTCTCTTATTGGATATATGAAATCTCAAATACTCACTGCAGGAACTGATGGTAAGTTTCATGCCATGTACATTAGAGAAATGAGTTGTTGGTAAGACAGTACAGACTGAGCAACTGCAGAGAGAGCAGAGGCAGAGAAAGTAACTGCTAGTGTTTGAAACTTGGGTCTGTTACTCATTGTGAATGCTCTCTGGCCCTTGGTTTACTATTTCTAGAGATAGAAAAGAAAGAATATGGAAGTTTTGAATAAATGGGCAACAGGAAAAGCCCAATGTTGCTGCAGTCATAATACCTAAGGATTGGAAAGGAGATTCTTGAAAGTAAGTCCAGGAACACTTGGCAAAAAAGGTAGCATGAATCCTATGCAAATAGAAATAGCAAATGTGCCCCCTATAGAAGCCTCACTCAGATATTTTTTTCAGATTTTATAGAAATTCCTTAATTTTTAATTCAATTATTTATTTATATTTAGAAATGAAACTGATTAGCAAATTACAGGGTATCATTATCTTACAGATATATTATTGCTTTCTAGTGTTATACTTTTAATGCATAAGCATAAGTAAAAGAATTAAAGCATTTATATAGATATGGAATTAGTACTGATAAGAGACCCAAGACTTGGAAAATTTTAGCTTAAGGTAAAAAGTTATAAGTCTAGCAAGTAATGTGTATGTTAAGGTTTTTATTTCAGAAACTACAGATAAGGCCCATCCTGGCTACTAGGAAAACAGCTAACCTCCTGGGGCACTGCTAAGATTACTGCCTGGGGACAGCTAGAGGCATCTGGGCCTTTGTGTTCCAGGGAGAGACAGATGACCACCCTCCCCTGGGAACAGCTAACTGCCCAGAACAGGAATGTTACAGCTTATGAACCTCAAAGCCCTCACCACACCTTGTTTATTCCCCCTGTGCCACCCCCCCTACTCCATTATAAAAACTCTGGCCTGGAAAGGGAAGACAAGATGGTCTGTTAGAGTATGAACCCACCATCTTCTCAGGTCGCTGGCCATCTGAATAAAGCACCCATAAAGATTTAATCTCTGTCATTGCTTATTGGGTTCGGTAGTGATAGGCAGCCTGAATGCTGGTGTCTTTTCCTGTTTCAGTACTACCCATGTATAATGCACATCCTTATTTTTCCCTAAAAAAAATTGGGCAAAAATGTGCACATTGTACATGACAAAATACAGTAATTTTCATATTACTGTATTTACTGTATTACTGTGCAAGGGTCAAGCCATGTTTACCTACCCTTCCATCTTCTCTCAGAACTGTCAGAAATTAAGTTGAATGGAAGTCCGACAAATATTGAATTAAAGAAACCACAAACACCCAGACTGGTAGGAGGGATGGAGATGTGGAGATACAGAACAAGCTGGTCCCACACCCACATGTGGTGGATAAAAAATCAGGAGGAATATTTTGGAAGTGAGGCATCCTAGTACCACACCAGACCCTCAGCCCAGAGTTCCAGTGCCAAGAGGATAAGTCCCCATAATTCTGACTGCAAAAACCAGTGTGGATTGAGTCAGTGCAAGAAACTGCTGAATTCCCAAGCATTTCCTCTTAAAGTGCCCAAATGGGTTTACTCAGACTTATTCTCTCTAAGCTCCAGCACTGGGGTAGAGGCTGGAAAATCATCAGTGGCATACAATGAGGAACTGAGGTGTTTTGCATCACAGCAAGAGCTGGGGGGTAGCTTTCTCCCAGATACAATGGCAGGCAGACGCCATTTTTTCTTTTTCTGAATCCTTCCTTTATAGAGTCACAGAGCTGGCAGGTGGGTGCCATATGTGAGATTCTGTCAACGTGACTAGCCCTGTTAGCCCTGTCTTGGTGATTCAAAGAGACCTCATCCCATCCAACTAAAGGGCCCATCCAAGCTGTTAATAGCAGCTTTTCCATTTGAATGGTTTATCTAGGCTCATGTTTTACATCTTCCTAAATCCTCTCAAACAAGCAACAGCAGGCCTCAATAAGCTGCCAGATCCCAGTGCTAGGAGCAACCAGCCTGGATTCATAGCTTTGTTTCACCTGGGAATCTCCAAACCTAGCACAAATAGCAGCCATCTCAGATTGCTTTACAGCTCATGAACAGTGGCCCTGGCAGAACACAGGTGGTGGCTGAACTTGGCCTGTACCACCCGGGACATCCCAGAGCCCGTGTACCCAGTGAACAGCTACAGACCATATCAGAAGACCACCACCCTGCCTCTACACACCTAATCCTCCAAGGAGGGTGGAGGTAGGTGGTCAGCCAGTCCTAGCAGCTGACTGGCCTGGGTAAATCCCTCCCATTGATCTGCCAACAGCAATCAAAGTTCAACTACAAGAAGAGGTTGTACTCAGCCCACACAAATGGTGTACCTCCACTATCCAGCTTAAGTTATAGGAAAGGCTGTGCCAAACTTAGCTGTACAGGACACCTACTACATTAAGCCATGCTACCAAGACACAGAGTCATAGCAGCTCTACTTAATACATAGAAACAAACACAGAGAGGCTGCCAAAATGAAGAGACAAAGAAACATGGCCCAGTAAACAACAAATCAAAACTCCAGAAAAAGAACTAAATAAAATGAAGATAAGAAATCTATCACATTCACAGTTCAAAACACTGGGTATAAAGATCCTCAAGGAACTTAGTGAGTACATCAACATCATAAAAAAAGATTAAGTCAGAAATAAAGGATATACTAATTGAGATAAATAACAATTTACAGGGAATCAACATTGGAGTGAATGAAGCCAAGTATCAAATCCATGATTTGGAATATAAGTAAGGAAAAAACAACCAGTCAGAACAAGAAGAAAAAGAATAAAAGAAATAAAAGGACAGTGTAAGGAGCACCTGGGACAACTTCAAATGCTCCAACATTCTCATCAGAGGGCTGCCAGAAGGAGAAGAAAAGCAAGAAATTTGAAATCTATTAGAAAAAAATGATGACAGAAAACTTCCCTAATTTGGTGAAGGAAATATACATGCAAGTCCAGAAAGCACAGAAATTCCCAAACAAGATGGGTGCAAAGAGGCCCACTCCAAGACACATCATAATTAAAATGCCAAAGGTTAAAGATAAAGAGAGATCTTAAAAGCAGCAAGAGAAAAGCAGTTACTTATCTACAGGGGAGTTCCCATAAGACTGTCAGCTGATTTCTCACAAGAAACTTTGCAGGCTAGACGGGATTATCAAGAAATATTCAAAGTCATGAAAAGTGGGGACCTATAGCCATGATTGCTCTACTCAGCAAAGCTATCATTTAGAATCATTGGGCAAATAAAAACTTTCTAGACAAGGAAAGACTAAAGGAGTGCCTCATCACCAAATGATTATTATATGAAATGTTAAAGGGACTTATCTAAGAAAAATAAGATCAAAACTATGAATAATGTTACTTATCTATCAACAACTGAATCTAAAAAACAAATAAGCAAGAAAGAGGAACAGAAACAGAATCATAGATATGAAGAGCATTTTGATGGTTGCCAAATGGGAGTAATGTGTAAAGTGAGGAGAGGATCAAGAAGTACAAATTGGTAGTACAAATTGGTAGTTACAGAATACCCATGGAGATGTAAAGTACAATACAGGAAATAGAGTAGCCAAAGAACTTATATGCATGACCCAAGGACATGAACAACAGTGTGGGGATTGTCTGAAGGAAGGTACTGAGTGAAGGGCGACAAAGGGGGAAAACTGAGACAACTGTAAAAGTATGATCAATAAAATATATTTTAAAAAATAATGAATGATCCTCGCCACTATACCACAGGTTATTATCTTGCAACCTCATCTATTCCCATAACTTATAGTGTTGATACAGACTGAATGGCATGTTTATCTTTTCCTTCCTGTGGAATGACAATAAGCCTTGACTTTTGTGTGAAATGACCTATTCATTTAATGAACTCTATTCTTCTGTCTAAAGTTTGCTTTGTACCAGTCTTTTTGTCTATTTGTTATAAAACACATTCCTCTTACCTCCTCTGCTGTTTTTCAGAGGACTATATTTTCCAGTCTTCCTTGGCTGTTGGCCCAGTTTACTAACTTTTCAGTGGTTTAAAAAGAAAAACTATTTAAAAATGTTTATAATAAAATATCAATCATTTACTTTATTGCCTCTAGATTTTATTTTTAATTAATTAGGTGAGATCCTGCCCTACATAAGAATATGAAAGTATCTTCTGTTATGTCCACTTACTATTGTTCAGTTAGAGTTTCCGCATTTCCACCTGTTATTCTCCCTTGCCCCATTGAGGCCCCTGCTCCCAAAGACAATCCCCTCCCCATTGTCCTTGTCCATGGGTCTTTTGTACATGCTCCCCATCTTTCTCCTATTACTCACCCCCTCACTCCTCTCGTTCCTGTCAGTTTGTTCTTTATTTCCAGGTCCCTGGTTATATTTTGCTTGCTTGTTTTGTTGACTAGGTTCCACTTATAGGTGAGATCATATGGTATTTGTTTTTCACTGCCTACTTATTTCACTTAACATAATGCTCTCCAGTTCCATCCACTGTTGCAAAAGGTATGAGCTCCTTCTTTCTTTCTACTGTGTAGTATTCCATTGTGTAAATGTACTAGTGTTTTTTAATAATTTTATTTTAATAATTGTTTAAGTACAGTTTTCTCCCCTTTACTCCCAATCCATCCCACCCACCCCTCTCTCCCAGCTTCCCTCCCATTACCACCCTCCCCCTGGTTTTTATCCATGTGTCTTTTAACTTTGTTCCTGTAAACCCTTCCCCTTGTCCCTTGAAATTCCCTCTTCTCTCTCCTCTGGTCACTTTCTGCCTGTCCCCTATTACAGTGTCTTTGACTATATTTTGCTTGTTTCTTTGTTTTGTCGTTTAGGTTCCTGTTAAATGTGAGGGCATATGGTATTTGTTTTTTACTGCCTGCTTATTTCACTTAACATAATGCTCTCCAGTTCAATCCACTGTTGCAAAAGGTATGAGCTCCTTCTTTCTTCCTACTGTGTAGTATTCCATTGTGTAAATGTACTAATGTTGTTGTTTTTTTTAATCCACTCATTTACTGATGGGCACTTAGGCTCTTTCCAGAACTTGGCTATTGTAAATTGTGCTGCTGTGAACATTGGGGTGCATGGGTTCTTTTGAATTGGTGTTTCATGGTTCTTAGAATATAACCCCAGCAGTGGAATTGCCGGGTCAAAAGGCAGTTCCATTTTTAGTTTTCTGAGGAAATTCCATACTGTTTTCCGCAGTGGCTGCACTAGTCTGCATTCCCACCAACAGTGCACTAGGGTTCCCTTTTCCCCACAATCTCTCCAACGTTTACTTGTTGATTTGTTTATGATGGCCAATTCTGACTGGTGTGAAGTGATATCTCATTGTGGTTTTAAGTTGTATCTCTGTAATAGTTAGTGATGTTGAACATTTTTTTGTGTGTTTCTGGGCCCTCAGGTATGAGTTCTTCAGAGAAGCATCTGTTCAGGTTTTTTGCCCATTTTTTAAATTGGATTGTTTGTCTTCCCAGAGTGGAGTCATGTGAGTTCTTTATATATTTTGGAGATCAAACCTTTGTCTGAGGTATCATTGGCAAATATGTTTTCCCATTTGGGTGGTTCTCTTTTTATTTTGCTGATGCTTTCTTTAGCCGTGCAAAAGTTTTTTAATTTGATGTAGTCCCGTCTGTTTATTTTTCATTTATATCCTTCCTTTAGGGGACATATCATTGAAAATATTGCTGTGCAGGATGTCTGAAATCTTCCGATATGTTTTATAGTGTACTTATAACATTCATAAAGGAAAGTTACAATACATTATCTATCTAGAATTGTTTCTGTGTATTGTGTGAGGTACTTATATTTTTCTACCAAATGAATAGTGAATTGTCTCAATACAATTTATTGAATAATCTATTTGTTTCTTACTGATTTGTATAGCCACCTTCTGTATATATTATATTGCCATATATACACAGACTGTCTTGTTCAGTTTCAGTGATCTATTCATCTACTTCTATACATGTTTGCACATTTTCTGTTACAAATTTAGAATTTTTTTCTTTTCAAGGCTCTCAAAAATTTCAATGAGACAAAATACTTATTTCATAACTTTCATCATCAAAATTTTGTCATAAAATTATGTGGGCCAAATGCTCTTTAGGGTAG
Organism: Tonatia bakeri; assembly: GCA_004024845.1. Lineage (NCBI taxonomy): Eukaryota > Metazoa > Chordata > Mammalia > Chiroptera > Phyllostomidae > Tonatia > Tonatia bakeri. The sequence continues at coordinate 9,820 of PVIA01010859.1, read as the reverse complement.
ATATTTGACAGTATTTTTAGGCTCTTAGATGGATTAGAAGTTTATTTAAGCTATGTATAACCTTCCAAATCAAGTTTATTATTTAAATATTTACATAATTATTTATTTTATCTAGATACATAAAAGCATGTTTACATAATAGCTTTCAAGATGTTTTTCTACTATCATTCCTTTGATTTGAATGTGCATGTCTGTGTATATGTTCATATGCACGTGTATGTGTGTGTGCGTGTGTGTTGCCTTGACTGCTCGCCAGAGTTTTGTATATATTGGCTGATCTTTTTAAGTAAAAAAAAAATGTAAAGCTTACCCATAAAATCTATTTTTACTCTTAAATTCTGATGTTATAGGTTTTATGATTTTCCTTTTAATTTTATTTGAGTTCATTGTATTGTTTATGCCAATTTTGAGTAAAATGCCTCTTTCTAATACTACTATTTAAAGAAAACAACAAAAGAAGCCAAACAAGAATATGTATAGGCTTTATTTAGAGGTGTCTGGTAATGTCTTAATAGCAAAATACTGGGCATATACAGGAAGGAAAGGGGGTACCACACAGGAATAGCCAGTCTTCCCCTGGTGACTAACTTATAAACTTCTCACCCTCTGGTTACATATTCAATGATTGCTAATACTGTGGGTGTACTGCGAAGTAGTGGGGGTATACAGGAAGGAAAGAAGGTATCATACAGGAATAGCCAGTCTTCCCCTTGTGACTAACTTCTAAATTTCTCATCCTCTGGTTACATATTCAATGGATGCTAAATTCTCACCAATGTAGCTGATCAGATTAGACTTCCTTGAGGGGAGGGGTGAATAAGGACAGAAATATGATAAGAAACATGTGTCCTCTAACACCGTACAACTTTATGAAAGACATATGTCTTTCCTGTGATTGTCAAAGAAATAAGTTTACCCTGAATGATTGAGGTATTGTACTAATTCTAATCTAATGTAACTGTGAAGACTGTAGTCACCCAGGTTTATGAAAATACCTCTAGAAGAATTTCATAAAATGTTATTTTTCCATACACAGTTCCTCCTCATCAGATATTAAGTACTATCACTAGACTGGACATGTCCTTTTGGCTACATATTATAGGTAGAGATTAATTTATTTATGTAGATAAGATTATTCCAGATGAATTGTTCTGTAAAATGCCTTTCTGAAAATTTAACAATGTGTCTTGAGGTTTTTCTAATTAGTAGATATAGGTCCATATATATTTTAATAATTATGATACCCCACTTAAAAGGTATAAGACAATTAAGTGAATTACTTTTGTATTGAGAAGACAGATTTCTTTCTAATTTGAGCTACTATAATAAACTAATAAACATTCTTACATATAAATTTTAATATACTTTTGTGATTGCTTTTGTACTTTGATATATAATGCATAAAATCTTTCTAAAAGTTGTTACCAATTGCCTATATTCTAACAGTGTGTGAGAGTACCCATTATTCTAAACCCTCATCAATGTCATGTATCATACTACATTGTCTAGCATTTTTACTCTGATAGCCAAAAACCATAATGTAATTTGTATTTAGAAATGCATTTTATTGTCAGTATAAGATTTCTTATGTTTCTATCTTTGAACTTTTTATATTTGTAGTTTGTATTTTTTCACTGGCTTTTAGGAGTACTTTGTTTTGGACACCAACATATTGTTGTATACAAACATTGTCAAAAATATGTGTGCAGTTTATTTTTTAAACTTATAGTTATTTTAGTCATATAGAAGTTTTAGTGTTAATGTAGTTAACTGTGTCAATCTTTTGCTTTAATTTTGCATGTTTACATCTTGTTCAAAAATTCCTTTAGCCTGTTGATGCCTGTGATTTCTATTAAAATTTCTTCAATGTGTAGTTATTTAAGCCACATGTAATTTATTTGGAGGTGGTATTAAATAGTGGTGTATTTTTATATAATTACAACATTTAAAAAAATGTTTACCTTTGTATATACCAACTTACCAAATATATGTAAGATTTTCTGGTTATTTTTCCCTGTTTTTTTTTTTCTTCATTGGTGGTAATTTGTGGTTTTGTTCTACTATTGCAATATTAATACTAGTTTAGTTACTATATTACTGTATAATAACTCCTAATACATGCTGGAACCTATAGATAGCTTCCCTCAGCCACTTCAGAGACAGAGAGAAGTATGAAAATCTCTTCAAGAAACTTTCCACAGCCAAGGAAGTGGTTTTCACAAAACCTGCTGAGACAGATTTCATTAGTCCTATGGACAAGTGACTTAACTCTTCACAATGCAAGCACTTAGTGTGCATATGCCATGCCTTCTCCAACTCTGCATATTAAAGAGAGATGACATTTTTATTCATAGATTACTGACATATGGGGAGCCACACACAAACATGATATACATAAGCCAGATTCAATGACTAGATAGGTATTTCAATTATGCCCTTGTATAGGGGGAAGGATAAAATAAATCTTTCATGATGTATCAGATAAAATGTGTATGCATTTATCAATGTCTTTTTCTTACTTTTCCTGGATTCACTGGATAATTACACTGCATTTCCCATCTTTCTTTGCAGTTTTCTACACAAACTAATGTGAGCAGAAATAATGGATGAGACTGGACAGTCAAATTCTCATTTTGGAATTTCTGTAAGAAATAAACTACTATCAGGTGTGAGTCATTAAACATTTTAGAGTTCGTTATGGCATCTAGCACTTAACTAATATCTTAACTAATACCCCAGGTATTTTCTTTTTATTTTCCTGCTTAAGATATGTTTTACTTCCAGGATTTGAAGGGAAAAGTATTTAGTTAATTCTAGAATTTGCTCCTTATACATTGTCTTTCTTTCATTCTCTCTATTATTTTCTTCTGTACGCAGGGTGCATATGTTGGTCCATGTCAATCTCTCCACCATGGTGTCTAGACCTGTCTTTCATGGTATATTCTGTGCTGTTCTTGAGTAATATTTTGAGATGAGTCTTTTATTTCACTATTTCTCTATTTAGTTATGTCTATTCTGCTTTTTAACCTATTCATTGAGTTTTTAGTTTAAATGGGTATAATTTTTAATTTTAAAAGTTTTGAGTTGATTTATTTTTAAGCTACATTCTTCATAATAGAATCTGCTTTTGTATATTTTAAATTCTTTTTTTATTTTAAAAACATTTAAAATAAAGTTTTTATATTCTATAACTAATAATTGCTCCGTCTGAGCTCCTTGGAGATTTAATTTCCTTTATTGTTCAGTTAACTTGAGCTCAAAGTGGCTTCTTCCTGTGTGTGAGCTCATTTTTACCAGGTATTTATTTGTGAGAAAGCTGGCTTCTTTTTTCCTCCTGAAAAGGATGTTAAAGACCTGGAACCATTTTATGTTCATATCCAGAACTTGTATTTTATTAGAACATTCAAATAAATGTAAGCCTCTTACCTGTATATGGAGAAGATTGCAATTCTGATTTTTGGAAGAGATTTTTTTTTTATTTACCTTGTACCACAATCAAGGCAATTAATATTCCTTGTTACCTATCTTTGAAAACAGGTCTCTTTCTCTGAGGGTGTAACCTTTTGAGAGATTTATATGGTGGATTCAATCTAACTCCAACATTTTCTCTTAAAGACCTTGAGATTGTTAGGAGTTGAATCTGAATTTATTATAACTGAAATGACCTTACAACAGGCAGTCTTCAGTTTTAGCTTATGACTCTAATGACTTGTTTCTTCCTAGATATTAGACTATGAAGATTTTTCTAACATTCTTGAGAGTTTAGCAGGGAATTTAAAAGACCCTATTGTATTTTATCTGATATTTCTAGGTGGTTATTTATTGATTTATCTACTACATATATTTTATTGATTATACTATTACAGTTGTCCCATTTTTCTCTCCTCTTTATTCCCTTCTACCCTCTCACACAAGCATTCCCCCACCTTAGTTCATGTCCATAGGTCATACATATAAGTTCTTTGTCTTCTCCATTTCCCATACTATTCTTCACCTCCCCCTATCTATTTTGAACCTACTATTTATGCTTCTTTAAAAAAAAATTTTCCCTGTTGTTCAAGTTCAGTTGTCTCCATTTTATCCCCCCTACCACCACTAACCCCAGCCATTCTTACCTCCCACCCCGATCCCACATGGGCATGGTTTTGTCCATGTGTCCTTTATAGATGTTCCTGAAAACCCTTCCCCCTTTTCTCCCTATTATCCCCTCCCACCTCCCCTCTGGTTACTGTCAGTTTGTTCTTAATTTCAATGTCTCTGGTTATATTTTGCTTGCTTATTTGTTTTGTTGATTATTAGTCCCTGCAGCTTTCCCCCATGCTCCTCCACTGCCTCCCCATTGATAACCCTCCATGTGATCTCCATTTCTGTGAATCTGTTCATGTTCTAGGTGTTTGCTTAGTTCATTTTTGTTTTTTAGGTTAGGTTGTTGATAGCTGTGAGTTTGTTGTCTTTTACTATTCACACTTTTGATCTTCTTTTTATCAGATAAGTCCCTTTAACATTTCATATAATAAGGGCTTGGTGATGATGAACTCCTTTAACTTGACCTTATCTGGGAAGCACTTTATCTGCCCTACCATTCTAAATGATAGCTTTGCTGGATAAAATAATCTTGGATGTAGGTCCTTGACTTTCAAGATTTTGAATACTTCTTTGCAGCCCCTTCTTGCCTGCAAGATTTCTTTTGAGAAATCATCTGACAGTCTTATGGGAACTCCTTTGTAGGTAACTGTCCCCTTTTCTCTTCCTGCTTTTAAGATTCTCTCTTTCTCTTTAATCATGGGTAATGTAATCATGATGTGCCTTGGTGTGTACTTCCTTGGGTCCAATTTTTCTGGGACTCTCTGAAAAAAAAAGTTGGATCCAGGTGGTTTTATATAAGTGGGTTTTCATAAATTATGGTCAACAACAATTCTAGATCCAGGATATAATTTCTTCTTAAATTTTATGTCATTAAGTTACAGTGGAGTTTTTTTTCTTTGACCTGAGTGTTGTTACCATGATCCTTTTGCTGCTTTCTCATGGATTGGAATTCCTTCTCCACATGTATTTTCTGACAGTTGTTACACTTAAGCACAGAACTTCCTTCAAAGGTCAAAATTGTTACTAACCACAGCCCACCAGTAGGTCCCCACGAACAGTGCAAAGATTCTAGTAAGATGTGAATAGTTCTCTTCCTCCTCGAAACTTACATTTGGGAAGAGGGCACTTATTTAACAGTTGAATCAAGTTCCATAGTTTTATTATCTATAACTATTTAAAGTTAATTATTTTCATTATTATATATTCTCCCCATATTAACATCCATTTCTCAATATTAGTAATATATAGTTCCTTTCCATTGATGTCTAAAAAGTCTATTTTTCTTCATATTTAAATCAAAGTTTTGGTAGAGGTAGGATATTTTAATTCAAAATTCTTCATTCTTCTTTGTCATTTTCGAGAATCCAGTGTTGTATGTATGTATGTATGCATGTATTCTTTTTTAAGTGAGCATTTAAGTTCATTTTTTCAAATGTATCTGTTTCTCATATTTATTTTCTTTTAAGAAAAAGCAAAAATAAAAATTGAGAAGTGAATGTATGTTATAAATATCTGTTTATACTGTAGTTCATACATTTTTATTTATATCTTTATTCTTAATGTTAATTACATTTTTGTGGGTTTTTTATTGTTCAAGTACAGTTTTCTGCCTTTACCACCAAATTCTCCCCACTCTCCCAGCCCTCCCATCTCCTTCTCCTGTTTTTACCCCTCCTTGTTATTGTCCATGAGCCCTTTATAAGTGTTCCTATATGCCCTTCACCCTTTTCCCCTGGTATCCTTTCCCCTTTCCCCCTGGTAACAATCAGCCTATTCTCAATTTCAATGTCTTTGGCTATATTTTGCTTCCTTGTTCATTTTGTTGACTAGGTTTCAGTTAAAGGTGAGAGCATATGGTGTCTGTCTTTCACCACCTGCTTATTTCACTTAGCATAATGCTCTCCAGTTCCATCCATGCTGTCACAAAGGGTAGGAGCTCCTTCTTTCTTTCTGTTGCTTAGAATTCCATTATGTAAATGTACCATAGTTTTTTGATCCATTCATTTACTGATGGGCACTTAGGTTGCTTCCAGTACTGAGCTATTGTAAATTCTGCTGCTATCAACACTGGGTGCATAGGTTCTTTTGAATTGCTGTTTCAAGGTTCTTAGTATATAATCCCAGCAGTGGAATTGCTGGGTCAAAAGGCAGATCCATTTTTGGTTTTCTGAGGAAATTCCATACTGTTTTCTATAGTGGTTGCACCAATCTGCAATTTCACCAATAGTGCACTAGGGTTCACTTTTCTCCACAACCTCTCCACACTTGTTGCTTTGTTTCTGATGGCCATTCTGACTGGTGTGAAGGGGTATCTCATTGTGGTTTTAATTTGCATCTCTTGGATGGCTAGTGAAACTGAGCATCTTCTCATATGTCATTGGACTCTCTGCATGTCCTCCTTGGAGAAGTATCTGTTCAAGTTCTTTGTCCATTTTTTAATTGGTTTACTTGTCTTAGAGTGTTGTCGTGGGAATTCTCTATATATTTTGGAGATCAAACCTTCTCTGAGGTGTCATTGGCAAATATGTTTTCCCCAGCAGTTGGTTCTCTTTTCATTTTAATACTGTTTTCTTTAGGACTGCAGTAGCTTCTAATTTTGATGAGATCCCATTTGTTTGTTCTTTCCTTTATGTCTCTTACTCTAGGACTTTATGTCCCTTACTCTATCAGTGAAAGTGTGGAATATCTGACATTCTCCTGCCTATGTTCTCCTCTAGGAATTTTATGGTATCATAACTTATATTTAAATATTTTATTCACTTCAAATTTATTTTTGTGTATGGTGTAAGTTGATGCTCAAGTTTCATTTCTTCTGCATGTCGCTGTCCAGCTCTCCCAACACCATTTGTTGAAAAGGGTATTTTGCTCCTTTTTATGCTTCTGTCCCATTTGTCGAATGTTAATTGACTGTAGAGACTTGGGTTTATTTCTAGGCTCTGTGTTCTGTTCCATTCATCCATGTGGCTGTTTTCATGGCAGTACCAGGCTGTTTTGATTACAGTGACCTTGTAATACAGTTTGGTATCAGGTGTTGTGATTCTTGCTACTTTGTTCTTCTTTCTCAAAATTTCTGCAGCTATTTGGGGTCATGTACGGTTCCAAATAAATTTTTGAAGTGTTTGTTCTATATCTGTGAAATATGCCATTGGTACTTTAATAGGTATTGCATTGAATCTATAAATTGTTTTGGGTAGTATGGACATTTTGATGATGTTAATTCTTCTGATCCATGAACATGGTATATGTTTCCATATGTTCATGTCTTTCATAATTTCTTTCTTCAGTATTGTGTAGTTTTCTAAATACAGGTCTATTACCTCTTGGTTAGGTTTATTCCTAGGTATTTTATTTTTCTTGTTGCCATATCAAATGGGATATTTTCCCTGATTTCTGTTTCAGATATTTCATTGTTGGTATACAAAAAAGCCTTTGATTTCTGGATATTGACTTTGTATCCTGCCGTTTTGCCAAATTCATTTATTAGGTCTAGCAGTTTTTTGGTAGAGTCTATAGGATTTTCTGTGTACACTATCATGTCATGTGCAAACAATGACAGTTTTGTTTCCTCCTTTCTGATTTGGATGCCTTTTATTTCCTTTTGTTGTCTGAGTGCTGTGGCTACTATTTCCAATACTATGTTGAATAGAAGTGGTGAAAGTGGACAACCTTGTCTTGTTCCTAATATGGGTGGAAAAGTTTTTAATTTTTGCAAATTGAATATGATGTAGGCTGTAGGTCTCTCATATATGGCCTTTTTTATGTTGAAGAATTGTCCCTCTATTCCCACTTTGCTGAGGTTTTTTTTGTGTGTCATAAATGGGTTCTGTATCTTATCAAATGCTTTTTCTGCATCTATTGATATGATCAAGTGATTTTTGTCTTTTGTTTGGTTTATGTGATGTATTATGTTTATTGATTTGTGAATATTGAACCATCCTTGCATCCCTGGGATGAACCCCACTTGGTCATGGTGTATGATCTTTTTAATGTATTGCTGCATGTGGTTTGACAACATTTTGTTCAGAATTTTAGTATCTATGTTCATCAGCAATATTTGCCTGAAGTTTTCTTTCTTTGTTGTGCCTTTTTCTTGTTTTGGGATTAGGATGATGCTGGCTACATCAAAAGAGTTTGGGAGTCTTCGGTCTTCTTGGATTATTTGGAATAGTCTGTGAAGGATAAGGGTTAGCTCTTCCTTAAATGTTTTGTAGAATTCTGTGAAACCATCTGGTCCAGGGCTTTTGTGTGTTGGGATGTTTTTGATTACTGCTTCAGTTTTGTCAGTTGTTATTGGTCTGTTCAGGCTTTCTACTTCTTCTTCGTTCAGTTTTGGAAGATTATATTTTTCTAGAAATTTGTCCATTTCATCTAGGTTGTCAAATATCTCGGTGTAGAGTTCTTCAAACAGAAGAAGTAATTTCTTAATAAGAAATTTGTATTTCTTCAGTTTGTATTTTTGTGGTATTAGTTGTAATCTCTCCTCTTTCATTTCTGATTTTGCTTACTTGGGTCCTTTCTCTTTTTTCCTTGATGAGCCTGATTAAAGGCTTGTTAGTTTTGTTTATCTTTTCAAAGAACCAGCTCCTGGACTTATTGATCATTTGGATTGTTCTTTTATACTCTATATCATTTATTTCTGCTCTGATCTTGGTTACTTCCTTCCTTCTACTTGCTCTGGGCCTTGTTTTTCATGTTTCTCCAGTTCTTGTAGGTGTAGAGGTAGGTTGTTTATTTCAAATGTTTCTAGCTTATTTAGGTAGGCCTGTAGTACTATGAAGTTCTCTCCCAAGACTGCCTTCCCTGTGTCTCATAGGTTTTGGACTGTTGTATGTTCATTTTCATTTGTTTCCAGAAACTTTTTGATTTTTCAATATTATTATTAACTTATTTATTGTTTAATAGTATGCTATTCAATCTCCATGAATTTGAATGTGTTTGCATTTTTTCCTTGAGGTTGGTTTCTACTTTCAGCTCTCGTGGTCTGAGAAAATGCTTGATATGATTTCAACTGTCTCAAATTTGTTGAAGCTTGTTTCGTGTACTCTCATGTAGTCTATCTTTGAAAATGTTCCATATACATTTGAAAAGAATGTGTATTCTGCTTCTTTGGGATGAAAGATTCCATATATATCAATTAAATTCAATTAAATCCAAATGATCTAATGTGTCATTCAGTTCCACAATATTCTTGTGACATTTCTTTTTGAAAATATCTATCTCTTCTTGGTAGTGGGTTGTTAACATTCCCTAGTATGTGTGTGTTACTATCCATATCTTTCTTGAAGTCCTGCAAGATTTTTCGTATATATTTGGGTGCTTGTATGTTCAGTGCATATATTTATACAATGTTTATGTCTTCTTGGTGGATTCTTCCCTTGAGTATTATTAAGTGTTTTTCTGCATCTCTCTTTATCTTTTGTTTTGAATTTTTTTGTCTGATATAAGTATTGCTCCCCTGTGTTTTTTCTTGTCTACTCACTTGAAATATTTTCTTGTTTTTTCATTTTTTTTAATTTAAATGAATGTTCAAGTACAGTTTTCACCCCCTTACTCCCATTCAGTCCTCCCACCCCCCCACCTCCCACCCAATCAAGCCCTCCCACCCCCCCTCCCTACCTCCCTCCCATTACCACCCTCCCCCTAGCTTTTATCCATGTGTCCTTTAACTTTAATACTATAAACCCCTCCCACTCTCCCCCGAAATCCCTCTTCTCTCTCCTCTGGTCACTCTCCA
>PVIA01010858.1:0-48793 GCA_004024845.1 Tonatia bakeri | reverse complement strand
AAGGGAAGGGAAGGGAAGGGAAGGGAAGGGAAGGGAAGGGAAGGGAAGGGAAGGATTAGGTTTAAACTCCATTTCCTTACACCTTTGGCCTTAGAGCTGGATTAAGAGTGAGGAGAGTAAAAAAATTTGTGCACTCACTTTGGGCACAAAATTTAACATTACACAACCAGTTGTATTTGTTGCTTGGGCTGCCGTAACACAGTGCACGCACTAAGCAGCTTAAACAACAGACATTTATCATCTCACAGTTGCGGACACTGAAGTCCAAGATCAACACCACCCTCCCACCTGACCTCCGCCCCCACCCACCCCCTCTCTCTGAAGGTGCTAAGGAAGATCTGCTCCCTTCTCTCTCCTAGCTTCTGGAATTTCTTTCTCCTGTGACAGCACAACTCTGTCTTCGCACAGCGTTCTCCCTGAGCGCACATTTCTCTGGGTCCAAGTTTCCCCGTTTCCTAAGAACACCAGTCGCATTGGCTTAGGGCCCACGCTGCTCCAGTGGGCCCCACCTTAACTTAACTACTCCATTTGCAATGACCCTGTTTCGGCATAAGGCCACATTCTCAGGTCCTGGGAGTTAGGACTTCAACACAGGAATTGGGTGCGGGCACTATTCAACCCATAACACGGACCCAAGGCATATTGGAGCCTGCGGCCAAAGGAAAAATCAGGAATACTGATCTTGCCTTTATTTAACATTGGGATGTTTGGCTCATCAGAGACTTTTGTGTTGATTTTTATTTCTTTAAATAGTGAGTTAAAATATTTACCTTGCTGACCGGGTTTTGGTGCCCCTTCAGTTCTGCACCCGAAACGAATGCCCCACACACCTCGCCCTAATCCAGGCCTCGCCTGGCCTCTCTGTGCCTTAGACTTTGCATACTATGTTAAGGGAGAAAAGCTCGACAGAGAAAGACAAACACCGTATAATTTCACTAATATGTGGAATTGGAGAAAAAACAAATGAACAAACAAAACAGACACAAACTCATAGATGCAGAAAACAAACCGATGGCTGCTGGCGGGGGGTGCAGGGGGGACGGTGAGAAGAGAAGGGAGGAAACAGGGAAGGGGATTAAGAAATACAAACTTCCAGTTGTTAACACAAGCCACGGGGTGTGACGTGCAGGGGGGCAGCGGGGGCAGAGACAATAGTACTGTGGTGACTACAGACAGGGACAGGGTTGTAGGCCCTGCCGTGGGCACTTCATAAGACATAGAAATGTTGAATCACTATGCTGTGCACCTGAAACTAATATTACATTGTACGATTAAAACAAAAATTTTGTGGCCAGTGGTTCCCCAACTACAAGTGCAGAGTCTCTTCCTGATGCCGGATGAGACTGGTTCAGGCCAGGGGAGCTGAAATTTGCTGGGTTCTTTCCTACCCGCCCCCGCCACCATCCTGGGCTCTGCTTCCTCCTTCCTCAAGGGCGTCCCTTCTGCTCCTCACCCTCCTGAAGACATTTCTGGTTTCTTGTGGAAAGAAGATGGAAGCAGAGTAGAGGTGGGTAGCAAGCTTGTCACTCTGTCATTTCTCAAGCTGACCCGTTCAGCAAATCCAGTTCAGTCTTGTTGATTTACTTCTTGTGTCTGTGTGGTTTGTGAAATAGTCGATCCAAAGGAAGTGTTTTGGCCAATGATGTGCAGGAGCCATGGCACTGGGTGTCTTGGCATGCAGAGCTTTGGTCACAATTACTGTGACCACTTCCGAACACACAAAGGCCTGCTGCCACACCACTGGAGTGAACGCAAGCCTATCAAAGGCATTAATTGTTCTAAGACTTTGTTAGACTGATTCAGACAGGCCGATTCTGTCTGGCTCTCTCACCTTCCATGGGCCTTCCTATCCCACTGAGACCTCCACCATCTTCCCGAGAACTGGTGGGGGGGCGGGGGGAGCCCCGGAGAGGAGGAGACGGGAGGGAAACCATTCAGGGCTGTAGGCACAATCCAATGAGGTTATTTTGGAAAGAGCTATTTTAACACATTACCTACCCACTTTTATGCACACAGAAAATATCTCAATTTATGAGGCAGGTTCAAACTTGACAGACCTTATAGTAGTGACAAAAATAGGAATAAGAACAAATAGGAAATAGCACACTCAGCATGCCAAGTACTTCACATATATTAACCCACCTTCTGAAGTAGCTGGGATCATGATCCCATTTTACAAATGGGGAAACCAAGGCTCAGAGAACTGAAGTGCCTTGCCCAAGGTCACACAGCTAGTAAGTGGCAGAGTTAGGACTCAAACCCAGACCATTCTCTGAACTGCTATGGTACAGCTACCCCTACTACTATTATGGGTGTGATAATATTATTGATTAGTCTATTAATGATAATAATATTAATTATCACGGACATCCAATACTAACCATTATTAGTTTAGATGTAAGAACAATTCAACACTACATCATTTGGAAAGAGTTTATTTCCTATGCACCAAACACTCTTGCAAGAGCCTTTCCTAGGGTTCTCCTAACAAGCCTGTGAGGGAGACTGAGGCCAGGGACCTTGCCCAAGGCGCACAGCCAATTGACAGTCCCGCAGCTGGGCTTGGAGCCACAACGCCCTCGGGCAGCCTTGGTCCACCGCACTTGCCCATGAAACAAGAAAGCTTTTGCATTGTTTTTGGTTCTCTGCTCCTCTGATGCACACAGCAGCCTCGCTCCCAGGATGGCAGGCTTTCCTCTCTGATGTAGCATCTCTCGTTGGAATCGTAGCCAACACCCGACAGCGTGGGTCACGCTGGCTCCTTCAGCTAGGTTTCCAGTCTTCTTTTACTCAAAAACTCAGAATCTTCTGGGCCTCTTCAGGTAGAGCAGAATCCATTGCACACTAATGAACTATTTGGAACACTCCATCAAAACCCCAGTTGGGGAGACAACAAATGAGCACCTACTGCATACCAGATACTGTTCTAGGCCTGAGGATGCAGCTGTGAACAAGACAAAGATCCCTGCCTTCGAGAAGCTGATGTTCCAATGGGGTGAGAAGAGCAATCACTCAAGCCACAAATTTATAAAGATAATTTCAGATGCCACAAAACAGTCTTTAAGATAAAAATGGGAACATACAGATGAAGAATGATAAGGACCAGGGAAGGTCTCTCGAGCAGGTGATTTCAGAGTGACACTGAAAAGAGGCTGCCATTTGGATACCAGGGGATGGGGACTCAAGGCAGAGTGAATGGCAGGTGCAAAGGCCCTGGGGCAGAATAAGTCTATGGATTTCAGGGGCAGAAAGAAGGATGCTGGGGCTGGAGGTTGGGAAATAAGGAGGGCTGTGGGAAAGACAGGATCAGAGAAGAGGAAGGGGCTGGGACCCTTGGAGAATTCTGCTCAGGGACAGAACAGTTGAGTAGCAAGGGCTCCGAAGGGTGCGGTAAAGAGCAGCTCCCCTCGCTCTCAGGTCTTTTCCACCTCAAAGTCATAGGAAACCTTTGGGGAGAATTTCATTGAACCAGAAGCTGCTTCCACCACATCTTTTCCATCAGTAAGTCCTGGCAGCTCCAGCGCCCCACCCAGGACAACCCAACGACATCTTCCCATCTCCACTGTCACCCCAAGACCAGGCCACCACGACTGCTCACCCAGACCCTCGCAGTAGCCTCCTCCCTGGTCCCCTGCTCTGCCTTCATTCCCCAACAATCTTTTCTTCATGCAGAGGCTAGCGGTACCTTTTAAAAATTTTAAATCCACTCCTATGGAAATACCCAAGGAATTGAAAACAAGTATTCAACAAGTTTGAGTACGCAAATGTTCGTAGTAGCACTGGTCACAATAGCCAACAGTGGAAACAGCCCCAATGTCCCTTAATGGATGAATGGACAAAGAGAATGTGATCTAGCCATGCAATGGAATATTATGCAGCCAGAAAAAGGAAGGAAGCTCTGATACCCACTACAATATGAATAGACCCTGAAAACATTTTGCCAAGCAAAATAAGCCGGACACAAAAGAGCACACATTCTCTGACTCCATCTGTATGAAACGTCCAGAGAAGGTAAATCCATACAGACAGGAAGCAGATTGGTGGTTGCCAGGCACTAAGGGGGTAGAATAATGGGGACTGACTCTTTGATGGGTACAGAATTAACTTTTGGGGCAATAAAAATGGTTCAGAATGAGATAAAGGTGGTGTTTGCACAGCAGCATACATGTAATAAACGTCCACTTTTAAATGGCTGGTTTTATGTTATTTGAACTTTACGTCTTTTAAAAGGAAATACTAAATTAAATCATGGCCCTCTCCTGTTTCATACCTTCAGTGGCTCCCTATTACAATTAGAAAACCAGCCCAACCTCTCAGTATGCTCTGATTCTTGCCAACCTTGTCTCCCCAGCTCTCCCCGCAGCGCCCCTGTGGCACCCTCAGCCTCCCTGCTGCTCCCGAGACGCAGCCAGTGCGTCGCTGCCTGCGCACTTGCTGTTCTCACAGCCTGGCACACCTGTCCCCACCTTCGTGGCTGCCGTCGTCCCTTCCTTCAGGTCTCGGGGCCACCTCCTCTGGAGGCCTCTCTGCCACCCACTGTTGAGTACTGTTGCTCCTCTCCCCAGTCCTGCCCACGATCACGCCTGAAAACATCTCTCTTCATAGCACCTATCCGAAATGCTTGCCTATGCTTGGGATCAATTGTTTACTATTTGTCTTTCCTGTGAGAATGTCAGTTCCATGAAGGGCCAGGCACATCAGGGGAACTCAGTAAATGACTCGACTTCACCCCATCAGCACCTCCAGCTCTCCCTTTGCTCGAGAGCATATGTCTCCTGGGACAAAAGGTACCAGATTCCAAAACAAACATGCAAACTTTGGAATATCATTGTCCTTCTATGATCAAACCTGTTTTTATGTCCTGAAAGGAGGGTGTTAGCCTGTTCCCCGTGCTGGGGCACCCATGCCCAGGCTGCTGAGTTGGGCTGCTAATGGCCCCCCAGTTCAGTCCCCTAGCCTGTGGGTGGAGTCAGGTCTGTGGTCTTCATGCTCCAGAGGCTGAACTTGAGCTGAACCCATATCCCTTATCTGATTCTTCCCTTGCTCTGTCCTGCTCCCCTCACTTCCCATAGACCACTAGTTCTCAAACTGGAGACACCCCCGGAGATTCTCACTTAGCTGGTAAGGAGTGAGATCGGCCACCAGGATTATTTGAACCCTCCCAAGGTGGTTATAAGGTGGGGCCGACTCTGAGAAGCATTGCCTTTGAGGCCCCTCCCGGGAACTGCCCCTGCCCAACGCCCCGCCCAGACACTCCATCTTGGGCTCTGCTTTCAGGGAACTGGGCCCAAGATACATGCTTTCTGCAGAATGTGCCCTTCCAGGGGTGAAGACCCTACACTGGGGGCTCAGAAAATTCCTCTTCTGTGCCTGTGCCAAACCACAGTCAGAATGGCATTCTGGCCATGCAGATGGAGCAGCAAAAACAGGTAAGTGAAGGGGGCCTGAGGGAAAGTGTGTGCATGTGTGAGAGAGGGAGAGAGACACAGATGGAGACAGACCGACACCCAGGGAGGAGAAGAGGAATAAAGACGCAGAGACCCCCAAACCAGAGACAGAGACCAGAGAGGAACAGAAACAGAGAAAGAGACAAAGAGAGAGATCCCCTGAGAGAGAATGGGAGAGAAAAAAAGAGAGGGATGCAGAGAGAGGAAGAGGCAGAGAGTCGGAGAGAAAGAAAGCATAGAGAGCCCCTTCTGTATGGTTCAGCACTGTCACCTCTGCTGGCAATAGACAACAACCAGGGTGTCTCTGACCAGGACCTCACTTGGGGCCCCCACCGGCAGGTAGGGGAGAGGAGCCTGCAGGAGGCTCCCAGAGGCCCCACCATTGTGTCTGCGCTGCCCTGTGGCTCCTCCTCAGGGCTCCTGGGGTCACTCACCAGCGTGCTGTGTTAAATTTAGCTTGGGTTCCTCTGCTCTGAGTAAACTGCCTCTTCACAAAGGAGCAGAAGAAGACTAACCCTGTTTATAGTGCTTGAAACCCACTCACTAAAATGTTTTGCAACCATCACCAAAATGACTCAGATTTCCATCTTAGTCACCTCTCGGGAGCCCAGGTTGGTGTAGGGACATTTGGGGCCAGCTGGCACAGGGTTAAGAGGTTGCACACTGGGGTCAAGCAGGTGTGGGTTCGATCCCAGCTCCTGCAACTGACCTCCCTGGGATCTTGGGCACGGTGATTTCTGCCTTACTGGATTTCTGTAAAACAGGAAATGCTGGGGATTGGGCAGGAAGGCTGGCAATACCAGAGACAAACACCTCAGCACTTACAAGGGAACAGGATCTGGAGTCAGGCTGCTTGGATTCAAATGCCACTTGTATGACCCAGGGCTCATGACTGAACCTCTGTGTGCCTCAGTTTCCCTGTGTGCAAAACAGGGATGATGATGATGCCTAACTCATGGGGTTATTGTAAGGTTACTCGGGTTCATCCTTGGAAAACATTTTACAAATCTGCCAAGCTGTACAATTCCAGGGAGCACCGTCAATTTATAGTGCATGTAAATGGTGCCCTGGAGTTGTGCAAATAGCAGCCGATAGCTGCTTTTATTAAGGCATTTATCTGCCAGCTGTTGGTTGTAGGAAGAATTGTCTGGGACTGTGCTGGGTACTGTACATCCATCATTCACTTTATCCTTCTGAGAACTCCATGAACAGGTATCATTTGATGCTTATGTCACAGACAAGGAAACTGAGGCTCAGAGAGATTGAGTCATGGGTGCATAATCATACAGCTGGGAAGTAATGGAGTAAGGATGCAAACTCAGGTTCACCTCAGGCAGTGGATCAGAACCAAGCCATCCAAGTGGTTAATCTAGATGGATTATGGTCAAGCCTAACCTGAATGTTAACAGTTGGTTTATGGATATGCAGCATGGACCGATGTGGTTGATGGGAGCTTCTGGGAAGGAAGCCTCTGGCTCTAAAGAGAACACTCCTGGGAGCCGGTCCTCCTCTCCTGCTAGATGTGAAGGTGAACATTTATTAACTGGAGTAACAACCATATTGTAAACCTGAGAGAAGCCAGCCTGGAAATGAAACCAGCCCCCAGTGGAGGCAAATACTGAGAGAAATAAAGCTGGGCCCTTGATCAAACTGTGCCTGAAGCCCACATCCCACTACAATTATGGGAACCAAGAAAAATAATGAGGATGGGGTCTCCTTCTGAGGTGATAAAGATGTCTTGAAACTAGACAACTTTGTGAATGTACTAAATGCCACTAAATTGTACACTTCTAAGTGGCTAAGTTTATACTATATGAATTAAACCTCAATGTTAAAAACAATGGTGTGAATTGGGTTCTCTGTTACTTGCAGCCAAAAGCTTCATAACCAATACCTCTGATTCCAAAATTTGGGTTTTCCAATTCCCACAACGTCAAACACTATTCTCTGTGTCCACACTTCTCAGACTCATTCACATTATCAACTTACACACTACACCTCCCTCATGTCAACTTTTATTAGCAAGTCAGTGCCAAAAATTCCAAATAAAAGTCTTCAAAAAAATCTACATTCCCAGGAAGAAGGTGTGCCATTAATGTAATCAGCCTGCACTTATTAAGCAACTACTATATACTTTGCACTCCACAAGGCAATATGAGGGCTTCAAAAGAAGTTCCATGAAAGTTCTCATTCATGCCCTGGCTGGCATAGCTCAGTGGATTGAGCGCGGGCTGCGAACCAAAGCTTCGCAGGTTCGATTCCCAGTTGGGGCACATGCCTGGGTTGCAGACCAGGTCCCCGGTGGGGGCCACATAAGAGGCAACCACACATTGATGTCTCTCTCTCTCTTTCTTCCTCCCTTACTGTCTCTAAAAATAAATAAATAAAATATATTTTTAAAAAAGTTCTCATTCATTATTCATCTATCTGTCCATTCATTCAAAGCCATTTGCTGAATACCTGCTGACTCCTGGCGTTGTTCTAGGTGCCAGGATACCACAGACAAAGTCCTTCCCACAGAGGGCTGATGTTCTAAAATGTAGGTGGAGAGGAATAAACAGTGGGCAGGATAAATAAGTCAAATGTATGCTGTATTAGACTGGGCTGAGTGCTAAGGAAAACATTTCTTTTTGAAGGAACAGGGAATAGGAAATGTGTGTGGGCTGTAGTTGTGGATAGGACAGTCAGATAGGATGGTCAGGATGGTCACCGAGAAGGTGACATTTGAGTGAAGCCCTGAGGAGGTGAGGGAGAAGCCATCAGGGTCCCTGAGGGAAGATCATCTCAGGAAAAGGGAATGGAAAGGGCAACAGCCCAGCACTCAAGTTCACAGTCTGCACAGTAAAAGCCTTAGTCTGATAGAGCCACCCTAACAGAGGACCAAGCCTAGAGGGCTTAAACAACAGAAATCCATTCCCTCACAATTGTAGAGGCCAGGAGTCTGAAGCCAGGTGTCTGAGGCCTCTCGCCTTGGCGTGTAGGTGACCACCTTCTCCCTGCGTGCTCACATGGTCATCCTACCACGTGGGTCCTAATCTCCTCTTCTTATAAGGACACCAGTTATACCAGATTACGGCCCACCCATATGACCTCATTTTACCTTTATTGCCACTTTAACGGCCTTCTCTTCAAACATCACGTTCTGAGGTTCTGGGGGTTAGGACTTCAATGTATGAATTGGGTAGGGGTGGACACAGTTCAGCCCATAACAGTCAAACAAGACTAACCTATGAAACCACAGCAAAGAATCCACCACATCCATGACTGGGTGTTAAATAGTGACATAGGGACTGTAAATGTTATGAAAGTTTAAAGAAGGCTTTACTATTTTTAAAGAATCAACAGGATTTGGGAAGGAAGACGCAAAAACAGAATGCGATCACACATAGTAAAGGGAACTAGCAGGCAGTGTCTGAGGAAGTCACAAATACTTGGATCACCATCAGGATGGCCCGTTTTGCTGCTGTAACAAACACCCCAAGTCCCAATAGCTTAACAAGACAGCACTTATTTCTTGCTCCTGCTGCATATCCAACATGGTCAACAGGAGGCTCTGACATGGACTCAGGATGACAGAAGTCCATCTTGTCACAGCAGGAGGAAGGAAATGCGGTAAGTCACACACTTGCTTTTTAAACTCCCACCTAGAAATGACTCAAGTCACTTCTACTCATCTTTTGTTGAAAGCAACTTGTATGCCCACCCCTATGCTCCAGGTGGAGGAAGCAGAGAGCCAGAAATATCCCTGGTGCTGAAGATCCCCAGTGACTATCTTAATTGTTACCTTCCTAATTGCTCTTCCTTTAGACTGTCAACTCCTCAAGGATAAGAACCTTGTCCAAGTTGACTTGGGACAGTAATTGTTTGATAAGTGGGAACAATTGCTATCCAACCCCAACCTCGATGCCCAGAACAGCATAGGGGCAAGTTAAATGTCTGATAAAGCTCAGATGAGAAGGGTTAGCAGCATGTTGGAGAATGGTACTGATAAGCCAAAGAGGGAGGCAACCATGTGAGAAAAGAGCAGAGGCTGGCGCAGTCACCAGCACACAGGCTGGTGAGGACCAGAACTCAGTATCAGAAGCAGGGGTCTCAGATACCCACCAAAGGTAGATGAGCAAGGCATTCCAAATCAAGAACAGAAAGTGTTCAGTGACACATCAATTCCTGGTATTGGAAGAAAGAGATGAGTCAGCATGATGCTCATATCCTGACACTTGGTGACTCGGAGGACAGTTGTGCTGCTCACTCACCTCCCCCTCACTCCACATGACACAGACATCTGACTCTGAGCCCTTGCCCACTCCACGTGGTCAATGCCTGATTTTTTCCCAGTCTCTTTCTACCTGTGCCTTTTCTTGACCTGATTGTAATTTCCTTAGCTAGTCCTTCTAGCTAGGTCCAAGGACCATGTCTATTCTTTCTTGTTCTGTTCTTCAGTGATTTCCAGCTCATCTTTTGGTCTTAGTTCCTGAGTCCTTCAGAAAGCTATTGCTAATCCCTCAATTTTACTTCTCTTAAGCATCTACCTCATTGGAAGAGTCTACAGCTGACTTTGAACTCACTGAGGACACACATGATCCATCCTTAAATCCCTGATATGTACATCAGGGGCTGTCCCTACCAACCTCTCCAGCATCACATTTCCCACCACTCACCTTGCTCCAGCCACAGAGGCTGCCCTGCTAATTCTCAAACACTCCTGCCTCAGGGCCTTTGCACTTGCTCTTCTCTCTGTCCAAAACTTTCTTCTCTAAGAACTGTACACAGGTGGCTTATCCCCTTCACTCAGGACTCAGCTCTAATGTCAATTTACCAGATGCACCATCCCTGACCACCTTTTCTAAGATGCTCCTGTCCCATTCACACTTCACTCCATCACCCAGTTCTGTTGTCACTTATCACTGCCCACAATCATTCCATTATCCATTTACTTGTGTATTATCTGTCTCTGCTTATAAAATTTAAACTCCATGAGAATAGAGTCCTTATCTGATTTCCTCTCTGCCTCAAAGTGTTGAATGAATATGCGTTGAATGAACAATTAATGAATGAACTTCATTCATTTCTATAATAACAGCTATGACTATATAGCACTTACTTTGTGCCAAGTATTGTTCAAAGTGCTTTGCATGCATTAATTACCTCATTTAATCTTGATAATACTTCTGGGAGGTAGGTGATACAACTGTCCTTGCCATTTCATAGTTGGTTAAATGGGGTAAACTGAGGTACAAAATGTTGGTCCAGTAACTGATACATAAGCCAACATCTGGATTTGGTACCAGAAATGGGATGTTGTTGAATCCACTGCAGTCACAAAGCTGGTAAAAAGTTGGGCCATGATTTGAACCCAGGCACTCAGGCTTCCAAACCCACAGGCTTAGTTACTCTGCTCTAGTCCTCACAATCCGCCCCGCCCAGCCCTATTTTTCCCTGCTTTCTCTTTCCTCTGCTCTATCCTTTCACTTCTTACAGTCTCCTGGGTAACTCGGCCTTGACCCTCCCCAGACTAGTAACCTCAGCACTCCCTTGGAACCACCTCTTCCTTCTCTCCCTGGATGAAGGGGTACTTAACCTGTTTCTAATTCAGGGTGTCTGTGACTTTGGCCAGGGGAAAAAAATCACATCTTCACTTTCACTAGCTTTAGCTACAATTATGAATGGCAGTACTATTAACAGTGTTAGCAGCACTCGTGACTTTGTCAAAACAGAAAGCATACTTGTGCGCCACACTACAATTACTCCAAATATCTCGAAATATCACTGACTCTCCTCACCACCTTAAAACTGTTAAGCCTGCCACTAGATCTTGTTACTAAAGAAGTGCGTTTGTTACGGTGTGCACGTCCATTGCCAAAGATATTTTAATAAATAATTTTCACTAAAATTAGTCTACTTTGTGTGTGATTTTAAGCATCTAAAACCATGATTCTGAGCGGGTCCCTGCCTTCCTTGGACTGCAGAGGGCTCCATGGCTCCTCAAGGCTAAGAATCTGTGCCCTGGCCAATGAGGGAGTGAGACCTAGGGACTGTCCTGAATGTTTCTGGGTCTCCCCCCCCCCCCGCCGCCCCCGCTCTCACAGCACTTGGTCCTAGTGCAGATCCACCACCTCTCCCCCCTGCCTCGCTGCACTTCCTCTCCCCAAGCCTCTCTCGTTCACCTTGTCTTCCAGTTTTAAGAATCCGTGGTAAAATTAGTAACTAATACTTATGTTAAGCATTGGGGCTCACAGCAGATGTTACAAATGGAGAGCTCACAAACTGTTTCCTTGGTCTATCTACATCTTATGATAGAAATACGTTAAGAAGTCAAACGATTATACACATAAAATGGAATTTTGCCTTTTCACATAAAATCAGATTTGGCCACACTAGGCCCATATTCCCGCATGACACTCACCAGCTTTTATAGAATAATGATTGTCTCTCCCAGTGGGGCTGGAGCTCTCCAGTTGGCCACAGGCCTCACCAGTCCTTATTGTCTCCCTGGCTTGGAAGCTGAGCATTCGCTGAACTTTATCATCTTAAATCTAGCCTGCACCAGATATCTGTTTCCTGACAATTGAGTTTGGCCAACTCTGGCTTACAAAGCTCTCTACAAAAAATACTTCTTTACATAGGGTTTGTAAGTGGGGGTTTTATTAGCCCATTTCACAGATGATACAACTGAGGGCTCCAGAAAGTTAAATAGCACACATGCTGTCACACAGAGTAAAAAGGTACTAGGGTTTCTGTCCCCATACTCTCTTTTTTTCCCCAATGGACTGTCCTCTCTTGTGTGATTACTTTGTAAAATGCCAATATGTAAACCCAGGGAGCCAGAACAGATCAATTTAAGAAACTGAGGCTAATAAGAAGAGTCTCACAAACAATGGGAAGACAAAGAAACAATCCCCAAATGAAACTAAAGGAAGAAGCCTCAGAAAGAATGCTAAATGAAATAGAGGCAACTCAACACTCAGATATTGAGTTCAAAGAAATGATTATCAGGAATCTCAATGAGCTCACAATGAGCTTCCAGAAACTACAGGGAAGCTACAATGAACTCACTGCAAACTATATCAATGTGAAAAAGGAAGTAGAAACTATCAACAAGGGCCAAGAGGAAATGAAGAACACAGTTTCTGAACTGAAGAACACAGTAGAAGGAAGGAAAAGCAGGACTGATGAAGCAGAAGATTGGATCAGCAAGCTAGATGACAAAGTAGAAAAAACACACAGAAATAGCAAGAAAAGGAAAAAAGGCTAAGAAAGAATGAAGAGGGTTTAAGAGAAATGCAATACAATATGAAATGTAATAATATCCATATAACAGGGATACCAGAAGGAGAAGAAAAAGAGCAAGGGATAGAAAACCTATTTGAAAAAGTAATGATGGAAAACTTACCTAATTTGATGAGAGAAAAAGTTATACAAATCCAGGAAACACAGAGAGTCCCAATCAAGAGGAACCCAAAGAGACCCACATCAAGACACATCATAATTAAAATGGCAAAATACCAAGACAGAAAGAGAATCTTAAAAGCATCAAGGGAGAAACAGGAAGTAACATACAAGGGAGCCCCAATAAGGTTAGCAGCTGACTTCTCAATGGAAACACTCCAAGCCATAAGAGAATGACAAGAAATATTCCAAGTAATGAGAACCAGAGGTCTGCAACCAAGGCTACTTTAGCCAGCAAGGCTCTCAATCAAGATAGAAGGCCAAATAAGGAGCTTCCCAGACAAAAGAAGTCTAAAAGAATACACTTTCACTAAACCAGCTCTGCAAGAGATGCTAAAGGGACTGCTTTAAGGGAAGGAAGGAAAAGAGAGAGAGAGAGGAACACAGGTACAAAATGGCAATGAATACGTACCTCTCAGTAATAACCTTAAACATAAATGGATTAAATGCTCCAATCAAAAGACATAGAATAGCTGAATGGATAAGAAAACATGACCCACACATATGCTGCCTACAAGAGACCCACCTCAGAACAAAAGACCTACACAGACTGAAAATGAAGGGCTGGAAACAAATATTCCAAGCAAATGGACAGGAAAAGAAAGCCGGGGTAGTAATACTCATATCAGACAAAATAGACTTCCAAAAAAAAAAGGCCATAAAGAGAGATCCAGAAGGTCACTACATAATACTCAAGGAAGAATCCACCAAGAAGACATAAACATTGTAAATATATATGCACCCAACATAGGAGCACCCAAATATATAAAGAAAATCTTAGAGGACTTCAAGAAAGATATTGACAGCAACACAATTATAGTAGGGGATTTTAACACCCCACTGTCAAAAATGGACAGATCTTCCAAACAAAATATCAACAAAGATATTGTGGCATTGAACAATGCCCTAGGTGAAATGAACTTAACTGATATATTCAGAGCCCTTCATCCCAAAGGAGCTAAATACACATTCTTTTCAAATGCACATGGAATATTTTCAAAGATAGACCACATGACAGGACGCAAAGCAAGCCTCAACAAATTCAAGAATATTGAAATCATACCAAGTATTTTCTCCATCCACAAGGAACTGAAACTAGAAACCAACCCCAAGGGAAAAAAAACCCAAACACTCAAAATCATGGAGATTCAATAGCATGCTATTAAACAATGAATGGGTCAAGAATGAAGTTAGGGAAGAAATCAAAATATTTCTGGAAACAAATGAAAATGAACTCAACAACCCAAAACTTATGGGACACAGCAAAGGCAGTCCTGAGAGAGAACTTCATAGCAATACAGGCATACCTAAAAAAGATAGAAATATTTCAAACAAACAACCTAACCCTACGTCTACAAGAACTCGAGGAACAACAACAAAGACAGCCCAGAGCAAGTAGAAGGAAGGAAATTACCAAGATCGGAGCAGAATTAAATGACATAGAGACTAAAAGCACAATTCTAAGGATCAATGAATCCAGGAGCTGATTCTTTAAAAAGATAAACAAAATCAACAAGCCTTTAAGCAGCCTCATCAAGAAAAAAAAGAGAGAGGACCCAAATAAATACAATCAGAAATGAAAGAGGAGAGATTACAACCGATACCACAGAAATACAAAGAATCGTAAGAAATTACTATGAAGAACTGTATGCCGAGAAATTTGAAAACCTAGGTGAAACGGACAAATTTCTAGAAAAATATAATCTTCCAAAACTCAAAAAAAAGAAGCAGAAAGCCTGAAAAGACCAATAACAGCAAATGTAATTGAAGTAGTAATCAAAAAACTCCCAATACACAAAAGCCCTGGACCAGATGGTCTCACAGGAGAATTCTACAAAACATTTAAGGAAGAGCTAACCCCTATCCTTCACAGACTATTCCAAAAAATCCAGAATGATGGAAGACTCCCAAACTCTTTTTATGAAGCCAGCATCATCCTAATCCCAAAACCAGATAAAGACACAACAAAGAAAGAAAACTTCTAGCCAATATCGCTGGTGAACATAGATGCTAAAATCCTCAACAAAATACTAGCAAACCGCATCCAACAATACATTAAAAATATCATACACCATGACCAAATGGGATTCATCCCAGGGATGCAAGGATGGTTCAATATTCACAAATCAGTAAATGTAATACATCACATAAGCAAAAGCAAAGACAAAAATCACATGATCATATCAATAGATGTGGAAAAAGCATTTGATAAGGTACAGCACCCATTTATGATAAAAACACTCAGCAAAGTGAGAATAGAGGGAGCATTCCTCAACATCATAAATGCCATATATGACAGACCTACAGCCAGCATCATACTCAATGGACAAAAACTAAAATCTTTTCCTCTAAGATCAGGAACAAGACACCACTTTCACCACTTTTATTCAATATAGTATTGGAAGTTTTAGCCACAGCAATCAGACAAGAAAAGGAAATAAAAGGCATCCAAATTGGAAAGGAGGAAACAAAACTGTCATTGTTTGCAGATGACATGATAGTGTATGTAGAAAATCCTATAGACTCTACCAAAAAACTGCTTGACCTAATAAACGAATTTGGCAAAACAGCGGGATACAAAGTCAATATCCAGAAATCAAAGGCATTTTTGTATGCCAACAATGAAACAGCAGAAGCAGAAATCAAGGAAAAAATCTCATTTGATATAGCTACAAGAAAAATAAAATTCCTAGGAATAAATCTAGCCACGGAGGTAAAAGACCTGTATTCAGAAAACTACACAACACTGAAGAAAGAAATCAAGGAAGACACAAACAAATGGAAACATATACCGTGTTCATGGTTTGGAAGAATTAACATCATCAAAATGTCCATACTCCCCAAAGCAATCTACACATTCAATGCAATACCTGTTAAAGTACCAATGGCTTATTTCACAGACAGAGAACAAACACTTCAAAAATTTATATGGAACCATAAACGACCCTGAATAGCTGCTGCAATTTTGAGAAAGAAGAGCAAAGGAGGAGGGATCACAATACCTGATTCCAAACTGTATTACAAGGCCACTGTAGTCAAAACAGCCTGGTACTGGCGTAAAAACAGGCACATGGACCAATGGAACAGAACAGAGAGCCCAGAAATAAATCCAAGTCTCTACGGTCAATTAATATTTGACAAAGGGGGCAGCAACATAAAATGGAGTAACAATAGCCTCTTCAACAAATGGTGTTGGGAGAACTGGACAGCTACGTGCAAAAAAATGAGACTCGAACACCAACTTACACCTTACACAAGAATAAATTCAAGGTGGAAAAAGATTTAAATATAAGCCATGACACTATTAAAGTCTGGTACTGGCTTTAATAGTCCTAGGCAGGACTTTAATAGGCAGGAAAATCTCAGGTATTTCACACAGCAACATTTTTACCGATATGTCCCCCAGAGCAAGAGACATAAAGAAAAGAATAAACAAATGGAATCTCATCAAAATAAAAAGCTACTGCACAGCTAAAGAAAACAGTATTTAAAAAAAGAGAACCAACTGTATGGGAAAACATATTTGCCAATGATACCTCAGACAAGGATTCAATCTCCAAAATATATACAGCGCTTACAAGACTCCACTCTAAGAAGACAAGCAACCCAATTAAAAAATGGGGGAAGGACTTGAACAGACACTTCACCAAGGAGGACATACAGAAGATCCAAAGACACACAAAACAATGTTCAATATCGCTAGCTATCAGAGAGATGCAAATTAAAACCACAATGAGATGATACCACTTCACACCAGTCAGAATGGCCATCATAAGCAAAACAACAGACAACAAGTGTTGGAGAGGTTGTGGAGAAAAGGGGACCCTAGTGCACTGTTGGTGGGATTGCAGACTGGTACAACCACTGTGGAAAACAGTATGGAATTTTCTCAGCAGACTGAAAATAGATCTGCTTTTTGATCTAGCAATTCCACTGCTAGGATTATATCCTGAGAACCCTGAAACACCAATCCAAAAGAACCTATGCACCCCAATGTTCATAGCAGCACAATTTACAACAGCCAAGTGTTTGAAGCAACCTAGGTGCCCATCAGTAAATGAATGGATCAAAAAACTATGGTACATTTACACAATGGAATATTATGCAGCAGAAAGAAAGAAAGAAGGAGCTCCTACCATTTGCAACAGCATGGATGGAACTGGAAAGCATTATGTTAAGCGAAATAAGCCAGGCAGTGAAAGATAAATACCATATGATCTGACCTTTAACAGGAACCTAAACAACAAAACAAAGAAACAAGAAAATATAAGCAAAGACACTGAAATAGAGGACAGGCTGACAGTGACAAGAGGGGAGAGGGAAGAGGGGAGGGAATTTCAGGGGAAAAAGGGAAGGGTTTACAGGAAAGAGTATAAAGGACACATGGACAAAAACTAGGGGCGGTTGGAAATGGGATGGAGGTGTGGAGGGCTAGGTGGTTGGGCTCAGATGGGAGTAAAACATAGAAAATTATACTTGAACAATTAAAATAAATAAATAAATAAATAAATAAATAAATAAATAAAAACGCCAATAGGGTATTGCTGCCTCCTACCTAGAGACCTCTAACAGCTGGCCCAACAGAAAAATTCCACACTCCCAACCTGGTGTCTTAGCTCCCTCAAACCCAAAAGCCCCCTTTAGAGATGTGCAGCTTCTGTCTTCATGGGTAGCAGGCTTTCTCCTGAAATCCAGCCTTCTGAAAGTCAAACTACCCTGAGGCCACCATGCTTCGAGGAAGCCCAAGCTAACCTCATGGAGGCCGCTGGAAACAAGTGAGCGAGGCCGCATGGACTGTCCAGCCCAGCCCAACACAGCTATCAATATAAGGCAGCAAAGTGAGAGACCCCAGCAGAACCAACCAGCTGAGTTCCAACAAGCCCCTGATATTAAAAAAATCACAAAAAATAATAATTAATTGCCATTGCTTTAAAGGGCTTTGAAAACTTGGCCAGCCTTATCACTCATCATACCCTCAATTCACTTGCTTCTTTCTCAGTTGGTGAATCTGCAGTGTTGCCCCCGCACCCCCAGCAGGTATGTCCTTGCTGGTCCTCCTTTTTGGCAAGCCTCGCCAGCCCTGCCCCCCACCTCCTGCCCCAGGGAACCCTTCTTACCACCTCCGTGACCTGCCCTGAACCCCTCAGATGATCTCCCCACCTGTATGCCCCCCTAACTTTACTCATCCTGCCAACACAACACTCTCTATTATAAGAAGTTGTGGTCCCCTGTCTCAAAAGAAACAAAAATTATTTGAAGTTCATGCCTCTTGGGCAATTCTGATCTCACTGAGGAAATTAGACCAGCTGTGCCCAAGAACAGAGGGAGGAAGGTGATTTTTAGGGCAGCAAGTAGGGGGACAGGGAGGTTAGGGGAACCCCCAAGTACAGACTGTTCTCCAAGAGTGGAAAGGTACATGGGACACCTGGAGTGGCTGGACCCTCAGGAAAGGGTAAGATTCCAAGGTCCCATACTTGTCTCAGAAGCAGTTGAGTATCCAAGTTGAGGGGACCCTACAGGTGGGGACTAGGGACGGTCTCAAAGATAACCATTGTGGACTGACAGCAGAAGGGCCTTCTGGGTGCTTTGATACTGCATGAAACCCACAGCCCAGGAGGGAGCAACGATGACTGAGGTTACGACACCTGCGTCCAAGAATGAAAACAGCAACACTACTACAGCAGACAGCTTCTGAGATTGCCCAGTGGTCTCCGCCTCTGGGCACTCACAGCCTTGCACCAACCCCTCTCCTGAGCAACTTGCTTCTAAGCAATGGAATACTTCAATGTTAAAAGAATGTCACTTCCCATGATTAGATTACAAAAGGTTCTGGCTTCTATGCTGCCAGCAGACTCTCTCTCTAGGGCGACTTTGATGAAGTCAGCTGCCAAACTGGGAGGGATTTAAGGTGGCCTCTGGCCAACCGCCAACCAGAACTGAGGCCCTTTAGTCCAATGTTTGCAAGGAACCAAATGTTGCCAACAATCAGACATTCTTGGAAGCAGATCCGTCTCCCATCCGGCCTCCGGATGAGACCCAATGCTGGCCGACATGTTGATTACAGCCTTGTGATCCATCTAGAAGTAGAGGACCCAGCTGAGCCACACAGAGATCCTGACCGACAGAAACTGAGATGATCATGTGTGTTTTTCAAAGCCACTGAGTTTGTGGTGATGCGTCACATGGTTTGTGGCCATCAGTTACGCGGCAGTGGGTGACTAATACAAACACACCACCATTGGTGCTCATTACAGTCAGGCCCACTCGAAGGCCTGTCCGTCATCCTGTCTCCATAAGCCTCATTCGACCCGGCTGAGGCACAGAGAGGTCAGACGACTTCCCCAGCTGGTCACTGTCACCATCGGCATTGGAAACAACGCCACTCCCCCTCAAAACACAGCAGAGTTTTCCTTTACTCCCAATTTTGCAAACCGACCTCCTACCTATTCAAGATACCATCTACTCAGATGTGAAAACTACACAGACATGGGAGAAAAGGTCAGTTGTTCTGGGGTGAACTTTCAAATACTCTACCAGCCAGCAAGAGGCACCACCCCTGGAGTGTGGACCATCGGAAGGCGGAGGAGGACCCAGGAAAGGAACTTGGTGGGCAGGGAAGCTCACTCAGGGGGACTCCAGGCCACAGCTATTTACTAACTTGTATGGCAATATTTTAATATTTTAACAATCAGCTGTACCAGTGTGTTCCAGCTGAAGATCTGCTCTGAATACACAGAGAGGAGATCACTGAAGCCAAAAGAATAAGGATCCAAACCGTGAATCATACAAGAATAATTCCTGGCTTAGGATAAGGCTTAGACACTGTGTTTTTTCATTCATCCCCCAGCAGGTCTGAAATGTCCAAGTTCTGTGTGGATGTGGGGGCCTCCCCTGAGTGGGCTGTAAGGAACACGAACAGGAATGGCCTGCACACCCATCGGCTCCCATGCACGGCTGCATGTAGAATAACCCAGAAGCCTTTTAAATGCCAGTGCCTGGGACCCCACTCCCAGAGTGGGATTTACTGGGGTATGTACAGTACAGCCCAGCATTGGGATTTTTAACCCGCCCCCAGGTGATCCTGATGTGCAGCCAAAGTTGGGAGCCAGTGACTTCCCGCTGTGTTTCTCAAAGTGTGGTCCCTGGACCAGCAGCAGCAGCAGCAGCAGCATCAGAATCACCTGGGAGTTTATGGGAAATGCAGATTCTCAGGCCCCTGCCAGGTCTGCTGAATCAAGAACTCAGGGTGGGCCCTGCAATGTCTGTATTTTAACAGGCTCTCCAAGGGGCGGCGATGTGTTCTCAAGGCCACAGGGGAGGATCCTACAGCACAGCCAGGGCTATGTGGATACATGGGCTGCTGTCCTGCTAGCCTGCAGAGGCCAGCCAGAGGCCAGCACATGGTCCGAACTCAGGACTGGAGATTTTAGACATAAATCTAAAGAGAATGGGTCAGCCCCTGAAAATTGGCTGCACTTGTAGGAACCAACCAGGCTGGGGTTTCAGGTAAATGTGAAGGTTCTTGTCAAGGCTGAAGAAGAAAATGTGGGAGAAAGAGTCCCACCCTTCATGTCTGAGAAACCCCAGAAGTTCCCTAGCTTAGACCCACTGGATGAAGCCCCTTTTAAAGAGACCATCTTAATGCTGAAGCAAGAGCTGAAGAGTTCCAGAATGTTCCAGCAGGCCCACGAACAGGCCCAATGCACAAGCTCCACACCGATTTGTAAAGAATTTCCATCGTGAGTATCTGCTGAAAACCTCAGTGCATTTGTGTCCATCTTTGGATGCCTCCCTGTTTGGAGGCTTGCTTCCAGGGCCTGCATGTGTGGCTGGGGACATTTAAATGACAGCTTTGAAAGAAGGTTCCAGCTCTTCTCTGGCCAGGGAGGAAAAGGCCAGAGCTTTGGCAACTAATTCAGCTGGGCTGGAATGTCATGTTTGAGCTGTCTGCCCTTGGGAAATTTCTTAACCACTCTGGGCTCTAGTTTCCTGATTTCAAAAAGGAGGGAAGAATAATTAAAGATATCCACCAAGATTGTTCTAAATAATTTTTTAAAAGTATGAGAGTGCCTATTACAATGACCAGCATGCAAATAGCAAAATATTATCATTATTAATGTAAATAAATATTATTAATGTAAATAAATATACCATCCAATTCAAGGCTTGAGGATTTATCACTGGTGGCTTTTGATATCACCATCTCTACAGAAAATACCGTGTGAAATATCTTCTCTTTGTTCCCACTAACTTCTCACTATGATTTAGAGCAGGAGTCTGCAAGCTACAGCCCTCAGACCACTACTTGTTTTTAGAAATAAAGTTTTATTGGTACATAGCCATGCTCATTCATTTACACATATTCTATGGCTGCTTTCGTACAATGTGGGCAAAGCTGAGTTGTTACAATAGAGATCAAGTGACCCTCAAAACTGAAAATATTCATTATCTGGCTCCTTACAGAAGTTTGCACCCCAGATTTAGAGTTAGGTTCATCTCTTAGCCAAAAACTCATTCCCTCTCATATACTGCTTCCATCCAACCTTTACTGACCACCCACCATGTACTTAAGCTCTGGTGATACATAATCAATAAGATAAGGCTTGTGCCCTTCTGGAGGTCACAGCTGGGGGTGTGGGTAGGTTATAACATGCCAGGCACAGTTCTAAGCATTTATCAAAAGCTTAATCCTTGTAACAACCCTATGAGGCTAGTGCCATTCTATTCCACATTTTACAGATGTGGCAACTGAGCCTCAGAGAGGTGGAGTCACTTGTGTAAGGTCAAAAGCAAGTAGCAAAACTAGGCTGTGAATCCAGCCAAGCTGTCTCCTGAGCCACAAAGCTGTGTGGGCTCCTATTCAGAATCCCTTGATCTAGGGTGTGGGCTAGAAGAACTACACATAAAACTGTCCAGACAGATCCCAGCCCACAGGAGCAGAAAGACAGGCTGACTTTTCCTCTAAGCTCATTTTACCATAGCCTTGCCTCATCCATGCACTCTCCCAGACTCTCTGCACCAGGAACTTTTCTAATCCTCCCCCACACATACCCAGAGAGGCTGTGGCATTTGCCCAAAGTCACCCAGCTCTAATGGGATGGGCTGAGACTTGAAAGCAGTTCCTTTTGCTGCCAAATCTGTCCTTTGTACCACATTTGGGGCCCTCCAGAACAACTTAAAACAGGCAAGAACAGCCTTCTTGGTTTGCCAACGAACACATCTGCTTTGGAAAGTGGCATTGCAGGGAAATGGTAGATTATTTTTTTTAAGATTTTATTTATTTATTTTTAGAGAGGGAAGGGAGAGGGGGAGAGAGAGAGAGAAACATCAATGTGTGGTTGCTGGGGGACATGGCCTGCAACCTAGGCATGTGCCCTGACTGGGAATCGAACCTGCGATGCCTGGTTCGCAGCCCGCACTCAATCCACTGAGCTACACCAGCCAGGGCGGTAGATTATTTTTTCACCTGTATTGTTGCCCACCTCCCCAAAGAGGCTGTAACAAGCTGAAAATATTGGGATGTGAGAAATTATTTCATTTTGTTTTGCCCAATTTGGCCTCCTTTAAGCCTGTTCTAGTGGCCAGGATTCAGAGCCCAGAGTATATGCACCATGCTTGCCTTGAGGATTTTAAACGTTGCATTCTGAGCCTGTCTCAGACTTGACACAAACAAGTTCAACAGATATTAAGTGACTTCTAACTGCAAAACTCTCTGCTGAATGGCTCCGAAGATTCAAGGATCAATAAGAAAAGGACCTCAGTTTCATGGAATTTAATGCTTAAAGGGCAGGAAAAAGCTTAATGACCTTCCTTCCTTCCTTCCTTCCTTCCCTCTATGTGCCAGGCACTTCCAAATTCATGATCTTGCAAGGACAGAATTTAAGAATCTGGACAGATCTGGTTCCAAGGTTGGTTCTGCCCTATTGGCTTCATTATTTTCCTTCCTGTGCCTCAGTCGCTTCCCCTATGAAATGGGTGATGAGATGAGGACTCCATAAGCTCACATCCTAAATCCCCTGGCCCAGGCCTGGGCCCATGGGGGTTGTGAGATAAATGGGGACTGGTCTCCGTGCAGCCCCAGATGCTGTGTATAATCACCTGACTGCATGTCTGCCTCCTCCTCCAGACAGACCCCCTTGAGTGCTACAACATACAGGACTTGGAACCAGAGGATGCTCTGGGCAGAAAACTATAGAAACAATGGGGCTCACTTGCTCTGAAGGGGCTTGCAAGTCTTTAAGCCAGAGACGTAGACAGGTCATCAACATAGATGTTCAAGTTCCCAAGGATCAATTAGTTATTCACTCAACAAATATTGGCCCCTTCTATGCACTAGGCACTCTTCTAAGCACTGGGGACCCTGTGGTAGACAAGACAATTTAAAAAAACCCTGCCTTCATGCTGCTGGTGGTCCAGTTTAGAAGGAAACACATAATTGTAAACAACAGAGCAATGCGATCCACAGTGACTGGAGGTGGGGGATCTGCATGAGGAGCTGTCATCTGTGCTGAGACTGGAATGGGAGAAGGAGCCAGCATGGCAAGGGTGTTCCAGACAGGGGACAACCAAGCCCAGGATGTGTGGTGACAATGCAGGGAACAGAAGGAAGGTCGGTGAAGCTCGAGCAAAATGATAGTAATGACGGCAGAAGTGTGGGCAGAGGTGGGAGGAAGCAGTTATGAGAGCATGGAGAGACAGTGCACAGCCACCATCAAGAGAACCTTGATGTGTAGAAAGGACACACTTTTAGAGTGATGGTGGCAGAAAAAAAGATGGGAATCAGCAGTGGGCAAGATGGTGATTCCAGGGGGCGGACAGGGGAATGCTGGTTTACGAGCTGCTTGGGTTCCAGAGACTGATGGAGAATCTGATAGATCATAAGGAGTGGGGGGGCGCCATCTCTGGGGGAGCCCTCCCCAGGCCTTCCATGGCTGGCCACAGCCAGAGCTGCCAATTCAAAGGACAAAAGGAGGGTCTTTCTGCACTAAAAACCAGGCAGCTGCACTGTAAAAGAAACTCCCTGGGACCGGACCTATTTTTTGTTGTTGTTTTTAAATATCATCTAGGCTAGAATTGTCCAACTGTCTCCCTTGGAAAAGGAAGAAGAAAAAAAAGTGCTCTGATTCCCAAGCGGGTCTTCTGTGAAGGTTGTATTTCAGTTCACTGTGATATCTAAACAACGTGCTATTCCTTTTTTTTTTCAATTGTGTAAACTGAGGACTCCAGCTGCTTAACAGTTTACCTTCCCTGAAACCAGAGCACGCTGTTATCAAGGCTTACGTGCACCTGTACTGTTCTAAATGCTTGCCCTATAACGACGCATTGAATCTCGTCTTAGCAAGAACCCCAGAGGCAGGTGCTACTGTTACTTCCACCTTGCCGACAAGGAAACTAAGGCACGGTGCAGAGAATTCCCTCCTTCCCCCACCACCCAGTCAGTGAGGGCCAGAGCTGGGATTTGAAGAGGCTGACTGACTCCCATGCCAGAAATTCAGCCACGTGGGACACCAAAGCCCCACACTTGACCTCGAGGTCCATCAGAAGCCCTACAGCCCTGGGAGGGCCCTACAAAACCCTGAGTCCCCCCAGTTCGTCTTTACCAAACCCTTGTGCATGAAAAAAGAAATCGCCATATATAATGTAACGATTGAGTATTATAATGATGAATATTGTGTTCTTACTTCCATCCTCAGAGCAGGAAGGAGGAAGCCAGGAGACGGAACCCCTGAGTGTGAACCTATTGCTTCCCGCCTCCTCTCGGAAGCCACGGCGCCACCTGGTGGCTGGCCATTGTAGGTGCAGGCAAGGGGAGACAGGTCCTCCAGGCCTCATTCTTGGCCAAAGCCAGGTCTTGTCCAAGTGCGGTCGTCCCCAAACTTCTTCCGTAAAGAGCCTGAGAGTAAAAATGTTTGGCTTTTCAAGCCAGTCTCTTCTACAGACTCAATTCTGGTGTTGTAACACAAATGTAGCCACAGACAATATACATATATGCACACAAACCAACCAGGCTGCGTTCCACTAAAACTTCATGGACATTGAATTTTGAATATCGTAGAACTTTAACATATCAAGGAATATTATTCTTCTTTTGATTTTTTTCCCCAACCACTTAAACATGTAAAAACCTTTCTTAGCCCGTGGGCCACACCAAAACAGTGTCCAGCTGGTTTTGGCACCCTGCCTGTGGCTTGCTGGCTCTTGTTCTAGGAGCTGGGGACCTAGCAAAGAACAAGCAGATAAAAACCCTGCCTTTGTGAAGCTAGTAGAGAGAACACAATCACCGCGATAGAAGCCAAATACGTATGAGCTGGTGGTCCGTGCCGATGGGAAGAATAAAGTAGGGCAGGGGGCGATAGACAGGTGTCGGGACTGCACGCATTTACTTATTTATAAATTTTATTTATTTCATTTTTAGAGAGAGGGGAAGGGAGAGAGGAAAAGAAGGGAAGGGAGAAAGAAAGAGAGGGAGAGAAACATCGATCGGTTGCCTCTTGGTTACCTCTAGCATGCACCCCAACCCAGGACTGAACCCGCAACCCAGGCACGTGCCCCGACCGGGTATCAAACAGGCAACCTTTTGCTTTGCAGGATGATGCCCAACCAACTGAGCCATACAGGGCTAGGGGCTTCATTTAAATAGGGTGGTGAGAAAAGGCTCATTGAGGAGGTGACCTTTAAGTAAAGCTTGGAAGGAGGGGAGGAAAGAGCCATGTGGGGGGAGGGAAGAGCCAGGCAAGCAAAGGGCCTGGGGCAGAACTGCCCTGATGTGTGTGACAAAGAGTGGGAGCGGAGTGAGCAAGGGGGAGAGCGGGGACAGGTGTAAGCAAGGAGCTGACAGCAGATCACAGAGGCCTGAGGGCCTTGGGGAGCACTTTGGGCTTTCCCCTAAAAGAGATGGGAGCCATGGCAGACCGAGATGGTGACATTTGTCATTTTACCAACAGTCCCATGTAATCCTAAATAACCCCAGTTTTCCCACTGAAAACTGTGGAACTCTCCTACTGGGCATTGAAGATGGAGGGAGTGGGAGGGGAGGGACAGAGAATAAATGGGAAAATTGATTCATTAGGAGAATTCATTTCTCCTTCTCCCTTACCTTACATGTCCCTTCCTGTCCGCTTAGGCCCCAGGGACCAGGACAGTTCAGGCCGCCCACCCCAGCCTCAGCCACAGGATGACCTCAGCTGCAGGTGACCTGCAGGATGGCTGGCCTGAGCCCCCACATCATAGAAATGGCCAGGTAGGCCTGGAAGTCAAAGTCACACCATTCCTGTCCTGGCTTGGCCCCTAGATGCGTCAGTAACACTGGGAACCTGTTTGCCTCTCTGCATAAAAAGCAAAACGATAGTAATAGTAATAACAGCAACAAAGTGTGCTCTAGCCACATCCCAAGATGGTTGTGTGCAATGTGCCCCAAAGAAACACTTTGGAAAAGAATCACAAGCGGCACAATCTATTCACCACAATGCTGATGAGGGTTAAATGAGTTTACGGATAAAGGACTTGGGGCTGTGCCCTGTAGATAGCCAGTGCCCCACTGACACTGGTTATTATTATTATCATCACAGCACAATAAGTCTTATTCACGGAACTCATTGCAGGGCGCTTAGCTCTCCTCTCCCTGCCCTTCATTCTCCCACCCAGGTCTTCTATTTGCTGATGACTGGAAGGAGGATGGCGGCTCAGAACGGGGTTGCTCACATCGACCTCCCCTGGGAGCCTGTTGGAAAGAAATTCAGTCCCAGTCCCCCGCCCAGGCCTGCCAGTGGTAATCTGCACTTAACAAGACTCCCCCCAGGGGTCCCAAATGTAGTAAAGTGTGAGGAGAACTAGCCTGGAAACGTCCTCCTGGGGGAGGCCCTCCTGGTTCCTCCAGAAGCTTGTGCAGCCCCCCCAGGACACTCTTCTCACTCCTCATCATTTGTTTTGTGTTGGTTTTTCCTGCTGAGTGGATAGTGTCATTCTGGAAAGAGCCAACTGTTGACTGATATGTCCCCAGGGCCCCACGTGGAGCTAAGCACAGAGGTGGTGTCCTAAATATTGGTGGAATAAAGTAGGGGGAGGAAAGGAGGGAGGGGTGAAGGGGTGTGGAAGGGAGAAGCTAAGGGGTACAGGGGAGATGAAGGGAGAGAAAAGGAGAGGGAAGTAAGGAAGGGGAAAGAAGCAGGGAGGGAGGGAAGGAAAGAGAGATGAGGGGTGAGGAAAAGAGGGGTAAGGGGAGGAGGAAAGAGGGAAAAGGAGAGTGGGAGGAGGGGCGGTGAGAGGAAGGGAGCAGGAAGGGAGGAGGAAGGGAGATAGCGTGGGTAAGGAGGAGAAGGAAGGAGGGAGAGGTGAGAGGGACAGAAAAAGACTCCCTGTGGAGAGAGGGGAGGGAGGCAGCACCTCCTCACTCCACTCTGGGTACAAGAACCCCTGAAGTGATTAGGGCCACCCCCAGGCAGTACATCTGATGAAGTGTGGAACCAAATACTCAAACTTCCATTCCTGTCATTGTTTCATCTGAAATGAAGGAAAACATTGGCTTTCTTAACCCTTAATGTAGGGTTGACCCAAATCTGCTTAGCCAGTTGGCAGTGACCCTCACTCATTCTCGTCATTTATTCAATCGATATTTACTGAGCACCTACTGGGTACCAGCCTGGTCTCAGGCACTGGGGACACAACAGTGAACAAGACAGATAAGCATCTCTGCCAGGGACATTCTGATGAGAGAAGCAGACAGGAAACAAGGCAAATAACCATGCCGGCCTGAGGTGATGTGCCACAGCCTGCCCAAACCTGTGTGAATGGGTTGATGGACTGGGATAGTGGCCGACGAATGGAAGATTCCTGCCTAGAAAGATTGAAGAAAATGTAATGGAAGCAGAAAGGAGCAGTGAGAAATGGCAAATCTGGGACGCATGGTTACAGGAAGAAGGGAGAACAGTGTGATCTCATGTGATCTCGACCAAAGGTGCCAGAAACCACTCGGAGCTCTCCTGAAGACGTCGAGTGATGTGGAGGCCCGCTTGCTGTGGTTACTTCCCCTCAGTGGGCACTATGCCTGGTGGGGTTCCCACAATGGGCAAAGCCACATGGTTAGCAGGATGCAAAGGTTTTCAAACAGACAATTCAGAAGGGGGTCTATTCTACAGGACAATTGATCTGGTTTCTTCCGTGGGTCAATGAGATAGGAAAAGGAGGGCAGGGTATCAGCTAAATAAGTCTAAAGAGATAGAACGACCAAAAAAATAAGCAGAATTACCATACCACCCAGCAATCCCACTTCTGGGTGTACGCTCAGAAGAGTTGAAAACGAGGTTTCAAAGAGGTATTTGCACATCCATATTCATGGCTGCATTATTGCCAATGGCCAAAAGAGGGAAGCAACCTAAGGGGCCCTTGACAGATGACTGGATAAACAAAATTTGGTATGTCTGTACAATGGGATGTTATTCTGGCCCTGCTACAACGTGGATGAGCCTGAGGATAGTACGCTCAGTGAAATACGCCAGTCTCAAAGGGACAGACACTGTGGGATCCCCTCACAGGAGGTCCCTGGAGGAGTCCAATCTGCAGAGACAGGAAGTAGATGGTGGGGGTCAGGGGCTGGGGGAGGGGGAGTGAGTGTTTAGTGGGGGCAGAGGTTCACTGTGGGAAGACAAAGTCCTGGAGACAGATGGTGGTGATCGGTGTACAACAGTGTGACTATACTTAGTGCCACTGCACTGGACACAAAAATAATTATGACGGTAAATTTTTTATGTGTATTTTACCATAATAAAAAAAATACACATGACCACCAAATGCAATACACAGACCTTCTTGATTCTAAGAAATTAACTATAAAACCGCAAGCAGGAAAATTTGAATGTGGACTGGAAATTAGGAAATAAAAATATGTATTGTTAATTTTGTAAGTATGATATTAATAAGAAGGTGCCCGTGTGCTTTAGAGGTGTGACCTGAAGTTTGTAAAACCATCCAAGGTCTGGGACTTCCTTCAAAACAGCTCAGAAACAAAAAGAGGAAAATGGCTTAATGACACTAACCTGACAGAATCCTGAAATTATCAAATGTGGGAGATGGGAGTGTGGTGGTCACTGTGCTCTTCTCCTTACGGGCATTCGGACACTTTCAGAATAAAATGCTCTTACAAAACACAGGATTCAAAAACTGAAGGCGAACTTCTAAAACATGAGGGCAAAAGTGTTTTGTACCATTCAATTTTAAAAATTAAAATCATTTAAAAATATTTGCTTATTAATATCTCACCCTTTTCACATTTTATGTGTTTTATACTGCATATAGTAAATATAGTAGAATACTTGTATAATTGATAAATACATAAATATATTCACTTATCATTTATCTATATATAAATATATTGATAAATATATAATTGATATATACGTGTGCTGAAAACGTGTCCGTTTTACCGATGGGGCAGGACTTTGGAAGCTTGAAGATCACAGCTGTAAAGATTCTGCAAGTCTTTTCACAGCCCAAAAAGCAGCAAGGACAGGAAACTGCGGCAGAAGTCGGCCGTTCAAGGAGGTTGTGACAGAAGTGTCATCTTAAACAAGGCCTCCCGGCTCTGAGTTTTCTACGATGCGTCTCCCGTTCTTATTTTCTGACTTATGTGAAAGCAAGTTTCTGCCACCTTCGGGGTTGGGTTGGTTGCTCCCGCCAGCGTGGCAGCGAGGAAAGGGCAGCAAGATCATCTCATTTGTGCATATAGTAGGTGCCTAATAAACACTAGCTGTCATTATGATTATAAATTATACTTAATAGTTTTCCTTGGACAGCAGGGTTTTTAAAAATTCTATAATTCACTGACCCCTTTTCCTCCCCTAAAAATCTCTTCTCAGTGCGTCTGTGGAAATAACTCATTCTAGCCCCTTAGAAAAGCCTCGCTATTTCTGAGAAGATTAATCAAAGTTCTTTTCTAAAAGAAAATAAAAGAAAACCAGAGGAGGATGGAAATTAACAGACACTGAAGAGGAAAGGGAGAGGGAAGAGAAGATGACTCTTGGGGCGGGGACCAGCGAGGAGCGAGGCTGAGCTTTGCAGCTACAGATAGCAGGCGCACCCTGGTTGTGTGCGGAGGGGAGGGGGGAGGGGAGGGCAGGGAGGGAGGAAAGGTGGGTGGGTGGACACATAGAAGGATACGTGTGCGGGTGCCTAGATGGATGGGTGAAGAGGAGAAAGTCAAAAGGACCACAGTGTCCTTTGCCACCACCATTGCCTTTCTCCATGAAGACGGCAAGTGCCACCAGATGTCAGCCTAACCTCAGGAAACCACCTCCGAGGCCAGCCTGGCACCATCTTTCTCACCCTACCTGAGCCCTTCATGGCTCATTTTGATAATCCAGGGTTCGTTGCATCCTGTATTTACATAGCCCTCAGCAGCATGCCCCAAACTCCACCGGCATTTCTACCCCAGCTCCCCTTCCAGCAGATGAACAAATAGGAAAGCTTAACAGGGCTGTGTGTGATACCTGAGAGGATATTGCTAACTTCCCAGAGGTCAGACTGGAGCACGGGGGCGGGGAGGGCAGGGGAAGAGAATTTCTGGGTCCCGGGGGTGATCAGCATCCATGTCAGCCTCAGTTCCAATCGCCCTGAAGTCAGATTCACGTCCCACATTCCTGCCCTCTGCCCGGGAATGCACCCAGTTCCGAGCCTTTGCCAAAGAAACTCTTGAGAAAAATAAAAAGTCGCCTTCAGTCCTCCAACAGCCCAGATGGAGGAGAGGCTGGGAGCCCGGGGAGCCCCTGGCCCGGGAGCACACGGGCAGAGGCAGCCTGAAGCCTAGCCCTCGACCCCACAGCGACTCCCAGGAGAAGACCCACTCCTGGGGCAAAGAGAAAGGGGAGCCAGGACCAGTCTCCAGAGCCTCCCCGTTCTCCCAGCCCCCTCTCTTCCTTCATTACAAACTTGTCTTCTGCCCCCAAACCCAAAGGTTGGGGAGTGCAAGTCCTGTTCCCCACCCCCACCCGTTCTCCACCCGCCCCAGAAAAGCCTCATTGGAAATACCTGCCGACCTTTCCCTGGTCCCCAAGCAGGGTCCTCTGAGGATGCCTTGCCACTACAATTAACCCTATTGTTTCTATCCCGTGAGATGCCCCAGGGGCTCACAAGAGGGCTTAAGGAAGCTGATGTTGAACAACAGGGAAGGAATCTGAGGTGTCAGCAGCCAGCACAGCTTAGTCATTAGCACAAACACACACACACACACACACACACACACACACACACAGTTTGCCAGAAAAAAGCTTTGCCTGACTCCAAGAGACCCCGTGTGCTGCCCCTCACCCCGTGCATACTCACTCCCATTCCTTCCTCCTGGCCTGGGGGGTGCTGTGGATTTTGTGTGCCTGGTGGGCCAAGATGACATCCCGGTGGTCCACCAGGCCACCCCGCCGCTTCAGAGGGGGCCCCTCGCAGCTGCCGCTCATCCGGTGGGACCAGGTGACCAGCCGGGTGCTGGGTGGGCCCGAGGGGGCCGGACCTCGGGGCCCTGAGCCACCGTCGTGCAGAGCATCATAATAACCACGGGGGGAGAACATGGGGTCTGGGACCCGAGAGGACTTCGACATCCATGGGCCTCACTCAGAAATCTCAGGATCTTCTGCCTCCAGCACAGGGTAAAACTAGAGGAGGAGAGAGAAAGAGAAAGGGAGAGGGAGAGTGAGGGGTTGCAGAGAGAGCGAACACAGGGACAGGAGAGGAGGCAGATCGAAGGACAGTGCAGGTGACCAGACAGCAGCCTTCACAGGAAGTCAAAACACACCCCAGGCCCAGCCCAGCAGGATTTAGCATTTCCTTGGCAACTTGGGGCAGGAAAGCCAGTTCTTAGAAGCTGCCTGGCAACAGGTGCAGGTGATGGACTGAAAGACCGTGAGCTGTGTCTCCCAGCACAGGCTCCACCTCAGGGGTGCCGGCCCCGGGGCAGGACGGTGGATGGCTCAGCCTCTCAGTGTTCCCCTCTGCAAAATGGGTGGTCAGGAGCTTGCTTTCAGGATCCTCTGGTCCCTGGGTCCTGTGAGCTCTAGAAAGTCAGCTAGAAACTGAAAGGGTGAGTTCAAGTCTCAACTTCTTGTTCTTAATTTTTTTTAATTTTATTTATTTATTTTTAGAGAGGGAAGGGAGGGAGAAAAAGAGAGAGAGAAACACCAATGTGTGGTTGCTGGGGGCTGTGGCCTGCAACCCAGGCATGTGCCCTGACTGGGAATCGAACCTGCGGTGCTTTGGTTCACAGCCCGAACTCAATCCACTGAGCTACGACAGCCAGAGCTTGTTCTTAATTTTTTTTAAATATTTTGTTTACTTATTTTCAGAGAGAGGGGAAGGGAGGGAGGAAGAGAAAATCAATGTGTGGTTGCCTCTCATGTGTCCCCAACTGGGAACCTGGCCTACAACCCAGGCATGTGTCCTAGACTGGGAATCGAACAAGCAACCCTTAATTTTTTTTTAATTAATTCTCACCTGAGGATATTTTTGTTTCATTGCTTTTAGAGAGAGAGGAAGGGAGAGAGATTAACACTGATGTGAGAGAGAAACATCAATTGGTTGCCTCCCACACCTGCCTTGACTGGGAATCTAACCTGCAACCTTTTGGTTTATGGACAATGCTCAAACCAACCAAGCCACACCAACCAGGGCTCAAAGGTCAGCTTTAAAATCCATGTAGGTGTGGTCATCTCTCCAGTGAGCCCGCTCTTGTCACCTTAGCTGGCTTTCTGAAAAGAGAAAAGGGACAGAGCCCCACCCCTCACAAATGTTTTGGGTGGATACTCAGCAACCAGAGGAACTTCAAGCCCCGAGAAGATCTTTGTGTCCATTCCACTCACTTTCCCACCCAATAAATGCTGAGTGAGGCCACCATGTGCCTACCCTTTACTGGGCTCAAGGGACACAGCTGTGCATGAGAGACAAATGTCCCTGCATCACAGAATGGACATTCTCCGGGGATGAGGAGAGGGGATAGGAGCAAAATAAGTATGTTATGTAGAGATTAGGAGTTGAAAGTGCTGTGCAGAAAATTAACCAGGAGAAGTGTGTTTATTCGCCGGGGTTGCTGTCACAAAGTGCCACAGACCGGGCAGCCTAAACACAGACGCTCATTTCTTCACCCTTCTGGAGACCATGGTGTCAGCAGGGATGAGTTCTCCGTAGGCCTTGCTCCTTGGCTGCTAGATGATGTGTCTTCAAATCATCTTCCCTGTGTGTCTGTGTCCTAATCTCCTTTTCTTGTAAGGATACCAGTCATATTGGATTAGGGCCTTATTTTACCTTAATTACTTCTCTAAATGTCTATTATCAAATACAGTTGTAATTACGCAATACTAAGGGTTAGAACTTCAACACATGAATGGGGTGGGGTACACAACTCAGCCTGGAACTGATAGAAAGTGTTGGGTGGGCTGGTTATTGCATTAACTAGGGGGTCAGAGAAGCCATCGCTAAGGAAATGACGTCTAATCAGGGACCCTACGAGGCAATGCAGTAACCATGTGGGTATCTGAGGGAAGAGTGTTCCACGTAATGGGAACAGCATATGCAAAGGTCCTGAGGCAGGACCATGTGTGACTTGCCGAGGGAACAACAAGGAGCCCCAGGTGTCTGTGAGGGATCAAGGAGGAGAGTAGGGGAGATAAAGGTGATCACATAAGACCTGGTGCACCATGGGGAGGACTTGTCTTGGTTCTCCTTGGAGTAAGTCAGTCCCTGGCTTTCAGAATGCACGCCTCACCCAACAGCGTATTTTTAATCCCAAACTGATTTTTCACACTAACATCGGCCGCTAACCTTAGCCCCTTTGTGTCTGTCCAAGAAAAGCAAACCCATTGGAAGGCTGGCATGAATGAAATAGAATTAGGAGGCCAAAGCTCATGTACAAATATTGCCTATCCACCTCAGCCCATGGACGTATAGGTGCAGGGAATGAGGCCACCCCCAGGCTGCAAAAAAATGGATGCGGGAAGAAGCCCAACAACCTCCCGTTTCCTCTCTGCCTGTGTGAAGCATCCACAGATACGATTGCTCTCAAGCCTCTCTTAAGAAGATAACTTGAC
The DNA here is from genome assembly GCA_004024845.1 of Tonatia bakeri. Lineage (NCBI taxonomy): Eukaryota > Metazoa > Chordata > Mammalia > Chiroptera > Phyllostomidae > Tonatia > Tonatia bakeri. The sequence goes on along the minus strand of PVIA01010858.1, from coordinate 14,841 downwards.
ATAAGTTTCTTTCCGAATCTCGTAACTAATGGGGTTTAATAGATCATTAGTTCCTTATGCCTTGAAGCTTCCATTTACTCCCATGAAGCCTTACTTGTAATTGCCCACAAGCATGCATTTGTAGCTTTTTGTGTTTCTCCAAATAAGTGTCTTTCACATTGAAAAAAAATGTTATTCTTTTAAAAGTACTTACACATAGAAGGCATTTTGCTTCCCATTTTACAGCAATAAAACTGAGGACAGGCCCTGGCCAGGTGGCTAAGTTGGTTGGAGCATCGTCCCACACACCAAAAGGGTGCAGGTTCAATTCCCAGTCAGGGCACATACCTAGGTTTCGGGTTCCGACCCCAGTCGGGGAGAGTGCAGGAGGCAACCAATCACTATTTCCCTCTCACATCCATATTTCTCCATGTTTCTCTCTCTCTCTCTCTCTCTCTCTCTTTCTCCTCCTCTCTCTAAAATCAATGATACGTATCTTTGAGTGAGGATTTTTTTTTCAACTCAGGACAGAAGGTAAATTGAAGGCTTTATTTCTACCTCTGGGAGTTACCCCTTCCCCACCAAAAAATATTCTTATTGCATCAATATTAAAGAAAGAACCCAGCTGGCAGGTTAGGTGTGCCGTGTAGTACCTACAATGTACCTAACGCCCCAGAGACCAGGCACAGTGGAAACACCTTGATGGAAAAAGATTCAGGCACCTGTGGAAAAGGTATTTGTACCTGGGAAGGTGGGGAGAAGAGCAGGAAGGACAAAAGCTAAGGCTCAAACTCCAGGCGACATCTTCTGAGACATCCGCATGCCCCTCCTGAGACTGGATGATCCACTTCCGTCCCTGCCATACTGTATGTGTCTGCCAGTCTCCCATCTCCTTACGGGATGCCTTGTCTATCCTGATGACCGGACCATAAGGCACGTCCTCACTCACGGTTCCTCCCTTCCCTTCACTCCCTGATTCAAATCCATCAGTGAGTCCTATCCTCTCACCTCCAAAGCAGACCTGAATCCCCTCACACCCCACTCCTGCACGGCCCCTCCTCACTCAAGTGGGTACAGGCAGTGGCCTCCCCTGAGTCGGTCAGCTCCTCCATCCCCAGTCCCAACCTGAATTCAGCTGGGCAGTCAGTGGGGTCTTTCTGAAACATCAGCCAGCAACTCCACTGTTGTAACAATAAAAGCCACACTCTGTGGGACCATCCCATCTCTCCGACCCCATCCCCACCCCCTCCCTTCTCCCCTTTGCTCTCTACACTGTGGACTCACTGGCCTCCTCACCCTGGTGTCTGATGGGCTTGTTCAACCTTTGTACCTGCTGTTCCCTCCTGCTGAATGCTGTTCCCCTCATCTCCAACAAGCCCACTCTCTCTCATCATTCAGGGCTGTAGTTACATGCAGGCAGCCCCGTCACGTCCTCCAATGAGATCTTCCCCATGGTGCTGGTCCCTCCCTGAGAATGGTACTTATGTGTGGACTTGAATAACATCTGCCTCCTCACCATAGGATGTCAGTGCCACCCGAATGAGGATCTTGTTCTGTCTTGTCTGCCATTGTGTCCCTGACACCTTGAATATTTCTTGCATGAGTGAATGAATGAATGGCCTTAGGAATGGGTCTACCCAGGAAATCATCATTAAGCACCTTGCAAACTGCTGCCTGAGGTCCAGAACTTCTCCTAAGCAGGGAGGGATGAGGTGTGGTGGGAAGGAAGATGTATTCCAGTGCTGGGTCCAACCTCAGCACACAGTGAACAAGCTGAGTGGTCTCCAGCAAATTACCCAACCCTCTGAGTCTTCCGTACAATGTGGGATGATACCACTGTGGTGGGTTGCTGAGCTTACAGTGACAAGGCAGCACCCTGGGCACAGCACGGAGCCCTGGCAAGTGTTGTGTCAACACTGGCTCTTGTGTTGATATTGCAGCTGGTGGGTGGAGTCTGGTGGCCGTGGGAAGAGGGCACAGCTGCTCTAACAACACTGTCTAGTGCGCTCTGCAGAGCCCTGGCCAGCAGTTCCACTGGGCCCAGCTGTCCTATGTGTACACACAAGAAGCAAACCTGACCAACAGGACTTCCCAGCCGGTTGTCCCTCCCTGACACCTGCCAGGCCCGTGACCAGGTGTGCTGTTCCTCTGTTTGTCCAACCACAGCACAGAGGACATGGCAAAGCACACGGGTAGGCTTTCCCTAGAAGCAGCCAGTTTCCATGAACAGACGGTTTCAAAAGAAGACAATGGGGAAAGCAAATAGAAGAAAACAAGTGGCATTAAGCCTGGGGCCACAGACACCTTTGTTGTTAAGGCACTAAGCACAGAACTTTCCAGAAGCACCAGGTACTGCTTGTATCCACAATTTTCCCAAATTCAAACTGAAGCCATACCTGAGAGGGAGGCTGACCCCCAACTCCATGCCTGGACCAACCTGGGTGGCTGTGGCAACCAGACGGGGCCTGCAGGTGCTCCTGATTGATAGGAGCTGGTCCAGGAGATACAGGTGAGGGGCCGGTGGGGAGCGACCGCAGGGAAGCCTGGGGGTTTCCTGTGACCCACCTCATATGGACAGGGCGCCCGGCTTCCCCACCCACAGGTGAAACAAATGCTAATACCTGGTAAAAGAGGCATTATCCATGGCAAAAACTAGTAAAAAGACATGGCACTTAGCAGAAAAGTAGAGGAAAAGCCTTCTCTAAGACCTGGCAGGCTCCTCACACATTAGAAAGCCACATGACGCTCCTGGGGAGAGGATGGCAACTCAAACCTGTCCGCGAGGTCCTTCCAGCCAGGAAATAAAGTAAGGCCAGGCAGGAGCTGGCACCTAACCCTACAAGCCTTCCATTTATTTCTGTAAAGATTTTATATATTTATTTATAGAAAGAGGGGAAGGGAGCAAGAAAGTGAGGGAGAGAAACATCCATCACTTGCTTCCTGCATGCACCCTGACCAGGGACCAAACCCACAACCCAGCCATGTGCCATGACTGGGAATTGAACCGGTGACCTTTTGCTTGTGGGACAACGTCCAACCAATTGAGCCACACCAGTCAGAGCCAAGCCTTCAATTTATTCACTAGTGTGGGAAGATGTTTTGCCCTGTATGAGAGTAAAATTTAAAAACTAAAAATGGCCAGGTAGTTTCACTTCTGAGTTCATGTAGCCACCAAATGGCACGTTACCAAATGGTGTGTTCATAAAGCTCTATCTATAGTAGCTCAGGCAGGAAATAACCCAAAGGTCCATCAAGGAAAAAACAGAAACTGTGGTTCATCCATATCATGGAATACTGCACAGCAATGAAAAAGAATGTGCTATAGGCAGCAATGTGGATGGATCTCACAGACACAGACCCAGAACCCACTGTGCAGTTCCACTGATGTGAAGTTCAAAACCAAACACAATTAGTCTACAGTGAAGAGTCAGAATGGTGTCAGCCTTGGGGCCAGAGGGTTGTTGCCTGGGATGGAACACAAGGGGGCCAGCTGCTAGGGTCACCAGATAAAACGCAGGACACCTGGTTGTACAAGATACACTTACACTAGAAAGCTGCTCATCGTTTACCTGAAATTCAAATTTAACTGTGTGTTCTATGTTTATTTTCACTTGCTTAACCTGGCAACCCACCAGGGGGATAGGTTCCTGACACCTTCAATATTTCTTGCATGAATGAATGACTCTTGACCTGGTGATGATCACAGTATATATACATGTGTAAAAATTCATGTAAGCAATTTTCTGCATGTTTTTACATCACAACAAATATTTTTTTAATATTTTATTTATTTACTTTTAGAGAGGGGAAAGTGGAGAAAGAGAGAGAAACATCAATGTGTGGTTGCCTCTTGCGCGCCCCCTACTGGGGACCTGGCCTGCAACCCAGGCATGTGCCCTGACTGGGAATTGAACCAGGGATCATGGTTTGAAGGCCCGTGCTCAATCCACTGAGCTACACCAGCCAGGGTGACAGCAAATATTTTTAAAGCTAAAATAATCATACTAAATTTATTAAAAGAGATTAGAGATGCCCTTCTTCCCTATAACCAAGTTTTGATTTGGGAAGAAAAGGAAACATAGGCCACGTCTCCCCACCTAGACACAAGTCCCAGAGGCAGTGAGAAATCCATGTTAAAGGTGAGACTGAGATTCAGAGAGGTACAGTGAATCACCCAAGTTCTCATAGCCTGGAACGGACAGGTCAAGGATCTGGACCCAGGATTTTGGGAAGTCTCAAGGCCTCTCTCTGAGGTCCCACCGAGAGTCTGACAATGAGTACTTTTCTTGCCAGACCCAGTTCTCCTGAAACAGACAATCTGTGATGGCAGGGTTTTGTCCCCCATGATTTTGGCACCTGAATGTGTTACATTGCATGGCAAAAGAGACTGCACCACTGAAAAAATGCTATGTATTTTAAGATAGGGTGATTATCCTGGATCACCCCAGCTGGTTTTGAGATGAAGAAGCCACAAGCCAAAGAATGCTGGTAGCTTCTAGAAGCTGAGAACCACCTCCAGCTGACAGGCAGCAACAAAACAGGACCAGAGTCCAGCAACAGCATGAAATGGAATTCTGCCACCGGCCTGAGTGAATAAGAACATGGGTTCTCCCCGGAGCCTCCAGAAAGGCACACGGCCCCACACATCTGGATGGCAGCCCAGCCAAGACTATCAGACTGCCTACCCATGGAAACAATGGGAGAGTAACTGGGGGCTGATGTTAAGGCCCTCATTCTATGATCATTTGGCATGGCAGCAATAGAAAACCAAATCTACAATCCTGTACATGTAGAATAAATTTTGACAAGCATAGAATTTGTGAAATTATATATCTGTGTGTGTAAACACATAAATATATAAATATATACATAAAAGTCTGTGACTCCTTTTGCACTGAATACTATATCTTAGGCAGCATTCCACATCAGTCCCTTTAATATTTTCTAATGATTCTATAGAATTTACCTGGTCTGCACATCTGGGTCTTTTATATTTTTGGCTATTCCCCTAAATGTTTCATCCACTGCATTGTACATAGATTTCTGTAAATTGCTACAAGTAGTTCTGTAAAATGAATTCCTAGAAGTAGCATTGCTACTTCAAAGAATGTGCACATTTTAAAATTTGACAGGTAGTGCTGCCAAAATCAAGGTCACTCGCTGGTGAATACACAGGGGTCAGGGACTAAACTCCCAGCTCCTCTTCAATTGGTGCAGCCCTGTGACTCATCCTCATCCATGGATGTGAGCAGAAGTGAAAAGTGTCACCCCCAGGTTAGAGCTTTAAGGAGCAAGGGTGCCCTTAACACGTTTCCTTTCTCCTCTGGCAGCTGCACGTGGAAGACGCTCAGGGCCATGAACTTGTGAGAGTCTGGGTCCTTGAGTCACTGTGTGGAGGAGGAGAGCTGTCTCCTGACCAGAAACACCCTCCCGGGCCCGTCAGGTGAGTTAGAAACACATTTCTGCTATGCTTAACCTTTCATCCAGTTGGGGGCCTATTTGTTACAGCAACCTTCCTGCCTCAGTCGGCTCAGGCCGCCATAACAAAATACCGTAGACTGCGTGACTTAAACAACAGACATTTATTTTCTCACAGTTCTAGAAGCTAGAAGTCTGACACCAGGGAGTCAGCATGGTCAGCTCCCAGTGAGGTCTCCCTTCCTGGCTTGCAGAGGGCCACCTCCTCGCTGTGTCCTCTTGTGGAGGAAAAGAGAAAGAGGCGGTTCCCTGGTGTTTCTTCTTACAAAGGCACTAATCCCCTCAGGAGAGCCCCACCCTCATTTAACCCTGATGACCTCCTGCCTCCAAATGCCATTGCATTGTAGGTTAGGGCTTCACCATATGAATTTATGGGGACATGATTCCGTCCCCAGCAATTCCCTGACTAACACACTACTTGATGGAAGCAGCACTGGTTTTATTTCATGAATATTTTCCTTGTGTTCTGAAAGCTTAGCATTCAAGGGGAACACACACAGTCCTGTGGAGCACACCACAGTGTTCCTTAAAAAGAGGGCTAGAAGACAGCATCTCCACATGAAATCATTTCCTCTCCCCCGTCCTCTCATGTTCTCTCTCTTTCTCTCGGCCTCTATTCTCTTTCTTCCACTTGTTGTTTGAGCTTCTCCTGGGCAGCTTCATTCCTTCCTGTCTTGATCTGTGTGCCAAGATCTCAGTCAATGAAGCATCTTAATCTAGCCCTGGACAAGACAGGGGTTGCGGAGACCCCTGGAAATGGTATTCTCTGCCGAGTTCCAGGCTGAAGGGTGTGAAATTCAGCAGACCATGAATTCTAATAGCTGGGATGAAGATAACATAAATGTCATTTTTAACCAGCCTTCAAATATATCTATCATCTTTGAGATGATGTTTTATTTGGCTGATAGCAACAGTGATTTCTGGGCCCAGGGCAAACAATCTCCAGAGCAGGTAACCAGGTCTGTGATGGGTGTTAAGTCTCCACCTAGAAGTAAAAGCTTATAACAGGGAGCAATAAAAGCAAAAATCAACAAGTGGGACATCAAAATAAAATGCTTCAATACAGCAAAGGAAACTATCAGGAAAATGAAAAGGCAACCTACAGAGTGGGAGAAAAGACTTGCAAATCATATTTTGGATAAGGGGTTAGTATCCAAAATATGTAAAGAACTTGTATAACTCAATGGCAAAAAAAACAAACTAACAATCCAGTTCATGGGGAGAGGACTGTTGAAGTCTGCCCTGCCTGGTCACAGGAAACTGTAACCACCTGTGGCTAAGGCTGAGTGAGAAACCTCCGAACCAGGAGCCACTAAGGAGACAAAACTTATTTCCCTGGCATGAACGCTGCCTATTCTGTGCCTGGCCCCCAAGTCTTGATCAGTTAGCCAATGATGGGTAAGATTTCCCAAGGGGGGAATCGCCTAAGACAGGCATGATCACATGGAGGCCTCAGGGAAGAGACTCAGGGGGCTGTGGAAATGAAGGGGTGATCGACATCGACCCCTGCCCCCCCGGCTTTGTCAAAGCCTGAATCCTTGTTCTTAGTTGTGAGAAATCCAAGTCTCCTGGCTGCCTTTGTCACCTCTGCCCAACTCAAGCCTGCAGAAATAACAGTGGCGGTGCAGTCCAGACCAGAGTCGGCAGACCCCCGCGGTAATCAGGCCTGGGACATAGAATATGCAAGATCCTGTGAGATCTACTTGCTGGAGGATGCTCTTGAATTAGAATATGAAGGCACAGGCAGGAAATGAAACTAGCCTTTTAGGTCCTGTAGTCTTTTTAAGTGATAAAACCCCAAACCCTGCCCAGAATCCCAGCGGGAGTTCTGCCAGCACCTTTGAAAACTACCTACTTGTTTGATCTTCCCTGCCAGACTGTAATCCACAAACTGTATCTGTATTCTTAATAAAAGCCTGCTCAGACGGCGACTTGGGGTGCTCTCCACTAGAGAGAGTGGCTGTTTCATCCCTATTTCCCCACAGGACTTGGTTGTCCGTGTGTATGCTTTTCTTGTGTTTCAACAAGCATCTGCAGCAGGGATGGACACTGCTGGCCAGTATCCTCCACAGAGGACATTTTTCCAAAGAAGATATCCAAATGGCCAACAGGTACATGAAAAGTTATTCAATATTGCTAATCATCAGGGAAAGGCAAATCAAAACCACAGTGAAATACTACCTATTACCTGTTACGATGAGTACCCTCAAAAAGATAATGGATTGTAAGTGCTGACGAGGACGTGGGGGAAGGAGCCGTGTGCACTGTGATGGGGGTATAGGCTGATAACAGACATGCAGCCCCATTGTCCACTGATGGATGAATGGGCAGACAAAACAAGCGTATCCATGAAAGAGAATACTATCTGGGCCTTAAAAAGGAAGGAAATTCTGACAAATGCTACAACATGGATGAACCTTCAGGACATCATGCTAAATGAAATAAACCAGACACAAAATGGCAAATACCGAATGATTCCGGTCACATGAGGTCCCTAGAGAGTCAGACCCTTACAGACAGAAAGTAGAATGTGGGTGCCAGGGGCTGGGGCTGAGGGTGGAGAGTTAGTGTTCAGTGGGCACAGAGTTTCAGTTTGGGAAGATGAGCAAGTTCTGGAGATGGATGGTAGCAATATAATATAAATGTGCTTAATGCCACTGAAAAAAGCTTAAAAGGATAAATGTTTTTTAAATATTCTTTTTTTTAAATTTTTTAGAGAGGGGAGGGAGGGAGAAAGAGAGAGAGAGAGAAACATCAATGTGCGGTTGCTGGGGGGCATGGCCTGCAACCCAACCATGTGCCCTGACTGGGAATCGAACCTGTGATGCTTTGGTTTGCAGCCCATGCTCAGTCCACTGAGCTACACCAGCCAGGGCTAAAAGGGTAAATTTTTTGAAGTGTGAAAAAATGCAACAGGTGATATAGAGGCATCCACCCATCTTCTTAAAGGTACTTAAATAGTCACAGTAGCCCCTGCATTTCGGCCTTCTTGCCTCACAGCATCAGACACACACTTACTGAGGGTGCCAAGAAGTAGACAGAGATATATACAAGGCCCTTCATGCTGACTCACAACCCAGAGCCAGCCCATCTCAGGCAGTGTGGACTCACCTCACACCCCACCTTTGCATAGAGAAGCTAAGAGTGAGGTGAAAGGACAAACAAAGTCAGGGGAGGCAAGAACTTTCATAGCTTGGGGCAAAATCCAGAATTGCCCCACATACACGAGAACAGAGCTAAATAAAATGGCAGGCAGATGGCAAAGCTGAAGACGATGCTGAGACCAGCGTGCCGGCGGAGACCTAAGTGAGCTTGCAAAGATCCATCCCCTGATGAGAAGAAACTGTGTCACAGCTGGTCTGGCTTTTCGTTTCTTTTCTCCCTTGCTGGCCAGTCACAGCCCAGAAACACACATGTTTCCTCCCACCTGGATGAATGCTTGACTGAGGTCATTGGATGGTTTTCCCTGGTAGCCCCAGGGGAGAACAGTGGTGTTGGGCAGGATCCACATGAGCTACAGAATCTCAAGCTGAATTCTTTCTCCCAATTTCAGTTCATGGGTCCATTATCCTCCCCATCACCCATCCATCCATCCATCCATCCATCCATCCATCCATCCATCCAGCAGTATTTATGGAGCATCCCCTGTGTGCCAGGCACTATTTTTTTTTTCAAATACAGTTTTCTGCCTTTTATTCCCATTCCAGCCCCCGCCAAGCACTATTTGAAACACTGTTTAGACTAGGACCACGGTTCCTGCCCTCACAGAGCTGACGTTCTTGTGGGGGAGATGAGCAAGAAACAATAAACAGTTAAAATACATAGAAAGTCACACAGAGAAAAGAGAATGGATGGAGGAAGAAGGAAGCAGAAGTGGACTGTCATTTAGAGAAAATGGCCAGAAAAAGCCCTATTGAGAAAGAAACACTGGGGTAAAGGCCCGAAGGAGCCGAGGGAAGGAGGTGAGGGTATCTGGGGGAAGAGCATCCAGGCAGAGGGAACAGCCTATGCAAAGGCCCTGGAGCAGGAACATGCTTGGTGTGTTCAAGGAGCATCAAGAGGCCTGTGTGGCTGGAGTTGCGTGAACAAGGGGACAAATAGGAAGAAGTGATGGAAGGGAGGTGACTGGAACAGATGGTGCAGGGCCTTGTGGGCCTCAGGAGGACTTTGGTTTTTGCTCTGAGTGAGGTGAGAGCCATGGAAGGTTCTAAGCAAAGGAGAGATGTGACCTGACACAAGTATTCACAGGTGCCCTATACTGGTCAAATTTGCAAGAAACCCCAAATGCAGTGGAATTCATCACCCAACCATTGTGGGGCTCCCTCTCTCTCTCCTTCACCCCACATTCTACTTACAGTCTGGGCTGCTAATCTTACCTTCTACTTCCTCTCCCACTTGCCCTGGTCAGGCCCTCCTTTGCCCCACCCAGATGGACAGTAACCTTCCCTCCATGTTCATCCCTCCCTGAGTCTCTCCTCCCTCCAGTTCACCGTGAACTATCAGATTATCCACTGGCCATCCCCGAAGCACTCCCCACTCCCAATTCTGAACACACCCCTGACTTCCGCACCTCTTTGCCTCCATCCTGAATGCTGTCCATCTCCCTACCCCAAAATCCAGCATAAAAGACGCTTCTGCTATGAAGCATCCCAGAGAATTCTGCCAGTACCCACACCTACAGCCTGCCCACATGTGAGCACAGTTCCCTACCTCCAGCACCTGCCACTCCCTGCGTGGGGCTCATTCTGGCAATAGGAGCAAGGGACAAGCCAGAGTTGCTGGGGAGTTAATACTGTTGGAAGATCCCTCAACCAATAGCTGATGGGAGTTGGTGGACAAATGCCCCCAGCTTTGCAGCCAAACCGCTTGGGCTCAGATCCTAGATCTGCTGCCTCCTCCTATGTGACCTTGGGCAAATTACTTCACCTCTCCCGGCTGCAGTTTCCTCATCTGTAAAATGAGGATGCTAAGGGCAAGCACTTTGTAGAGTTGTTGTGGGGATAAAATAATTCCATTTTATGTAACATGCTCAGAGCAGTGTCTTGCACATAGTAAGCCCTAAATGCACGTTTGCTGTTATTATGGCTGCAGCTACCATTAGGATTGTATTCTCTGCTAACTCCTGATGGCCTGGCACAGGACCTGGCCTGCAGGAAGGACACACAGTGCTTGTTAAAAGGTAAATCAATTATTGCCCTTGTCTAGGCAATATTGCAGCCAAATCAACGTTCCAAACGCCTGGCACCATTTATCATTCTCTTTTCTTTGTCTTAAATTTGCTTAATTCCATTGGCCCTGGAAGGTGGTTAAAGTAAAAAGAACAGACTTCCAGGAAAAAAAAAAATTTAACATGTCCCCAGAGTAGAGTGTTCCTTTAATGCTGCTCCCTTAAACAAAACCATTATACATCTGCTCTCTAAGACGTTCTCAGCAGGAGTGGGTAAGTAGTTGTGCCTACATGCTGTATCTTTGATTTTTTCCCCCTTGTTTTGACTTCTCAGTATTTAGCACTGGTGGGAGTTTCACTACCTACCTCACTGAGTCTTCCCCTTCAGCCAGTCGGTGGCTTGCATGGTACAATGTATGACTATGTTAAGGCACTAAGTCATTACAGTGGTGATTATCAGTGCTGACTGCCCTGTTCATGCAACAAATATTTATTGAGCACCAACTGTGTGCCATCAGAAGTCAATAATCGTGCATGTTGGGATCTGAAGACTCTGGAGAAAGCTCTACAGACTGCTTCCCCTTAGGGCTGGAAGAAATTTTAGTGATGGTTTTTGCTGGAGGGAAATTACTGGATACCAAAAGTGGGAGCCACTTCAGAAAAACGTGAGTAGCCCTGACGTCCGATCCTGAAAAATGTTTGGGGACAGAGAATCCCTACACTCTGTTCTTGGTCACTAAGGATTAATGTTTGAATTACATCTGTAATATGATTCTGTTACTCATACATGACCTGCATGATTTAGGGGAGGGATGAGGGACATGTGGAAGAAGGGTTGGAAGGAAATGTGAACCACAGAAGAAATCAGAAGTGAAAGAAGCCAAACACAAAGGCCACCCATTGTATGGTTTCATGTGTATGAAACATGGAGAAGAGGCAAATCCATAGGGACAGAAGGCAGATCAGCGGTTGCCAGGGGCTGGGGGAGGGGAAATGCAGACTGACTGCTATGGGGACAGGGTGATGGAAATGTTCTGGAACTAAATAGACTTGGTGGTTGCACAACATTGTGAATGCAGTAAGTGCTGTTAACTGTTCCCTTTAAAATGATTAAAAGAGTAAACTTTACATTGGGTGTATTTTACAACTAAAAAAGGAAAGAGGCCGGGTCAGTGTGACTCATTTGGTTGGTGCATGGTCCTATGAACCAAAAGGCTGCAGTTTCAATTCCAGGTCAGGGCACATACCTAGGTTGTGGGTTCGGTTCTCAGTAGGGGCTCCGAAACACAACCTATCAATGTTTCTCTCTCATATCGATGTTTCTCTCCATCTCTCTCTCCCTCCCTTCCCCTCTTTCTAAAAATCAATAAGCATGCCCTCAGGTGAGGATCAAAAACAGAAAAAGAAAAGAAAAGAAAAGAAATTGGACACCACCCTTTCTCTGGAGAGGAATTTAAAAGGAGCTAATATAGCAAAGTCTAATGCCCTTTTCCTTCCCTTTAAAATTCAATGTAACTGTATCCAGTGAGTTTTTAAAACAGTGCATTTTTTCATCTTTTTCAAAGAAACAAACAAAAATTAATTAAAAAAAACGTCATGTGCTCGCTTCAGGAGCACATACACTAAAATTGGAACAATACAGAGAAGATTAGCATGGCCCCTGTGCAAGGATATCGTGCAAATTCATGAAGTGTTTCATTTTTAAGAGACATGGGATATTAAATCCTACTTTACTAATTGGTTGTTTGCCACTGGCCAGGATTCTGAGAACTGTAAGTCTTATTATGCTACTGTGAGATAATGTCAAAAATCATACATCACGATGGATCTTCATACATTTAAAATTATCACAATAAATATGTGACCTTCATTTTTAAAAAAGAAAAGAAAAACTTTGCTTATTTAACAAAAAAGTAGCCAAGATTCAGTTAGCACCCTCGAGGCACCCAGCACTACGGGGCAGACCTCCCAGGAACCCTACAGCACAGGTGCCACAGTTAGCCTGGGTGCCAGCCAGGAACACTGGGGCCCAATGACACTCCCAGGACCTCCCCAACTCTGACCAGCCCAGGGCTCACCCAGGATCAATTGCAAATGAAGATTCTACCAACAAATCAGCAGAGCTGGATGGTGCCTCAGCCTTCATCCCCAGAGGGCCCAGCGGGTCCCAGATCTGCACCTGGACAGCAGGCAGGGGCTCTGGGGGCTCTGAGGAGCTGGCCCTCTCACTTGGCTCAGTCAGTCCTGCCTTCTCCATCAGCCAGGCTTGGCCTTGCCGGAGGGCCTCAGATACGCCAAGGGCCCTTGCCTGTCTGTCACTGTGAAGCAGCGGGGCTGAGAGAGCCTAGAATAGAATCTCCCTCACTTGCCCTCTGCCACTAAGGGGCCTCTGGTCTTGTAAGCTAACATTTTGAAAAGAATAAAAAAAATTAATAAGGAAAACCAGTGCCAAGCATTTGATGTCCCAGAGCTGCTTGTGGCATTACTCTGTGGATCATTTGCCCAGTAATTTGTTCAATGTCAAATCCACCCTTTGCCTCAGGAACCTGGTCCTGATCTTTCTGCCTATTTAGGGGGTAGGGGCAGCACTGAATTAAAGCTTCTCCACTGGAGAGAAGTTGGCACTTGCCCCTGGAGTGACATCTCTGCATCTCTGCAAACACCCACATGGTGAAGGGAAAAGGAACATCCGCGGGAATAAACTTAGCTCTCAGACGGCTGGAACTGGGAGCTTTCCTGCACCTGGCCTTGGGGTGTTAGGGGGACTAGAGGCCGTGGAGGGAGTGAGGGGCCAGTGTCACCCACAGGCGCCTCCCCCCTCCCCCAAAAGGGATCTAAGACTGTCCCGGAAAGAGTCTGTGTAGAAAATGGCAAGGGGGCCCTGAAGTTGTGGACTTGGAACAGAAAGCTGGGACCCATCTAAATAACTAGTGGAGACCCTCCACGCCAGCGCACCTTTGTTTGGGTGTAAGGAGGGGCGCAGTGTCAGCTCCACTCTTGGGGGTTCATCCACACGAGGCAGCACCGCCAGGAAGGTGCGTGGTGCTCCAGTACACGTTCTATTCTAGCTCCTTCTCCAGGGATCAGTCAGTCTCTCGGGACCCCCCCAAAGCAGGGCCCCTGGAGAGGGGCAGGGGAGCCCGGGCCACGTGCCTTCCTCCTGTGCCCCCCGGCACGTGTCCTGGGAAGCTGTCAGCAGCACAGCCCAAGGGAGGAGGAGAGGGATCCTGCCGCCAGTCTTTCTCACTCTCGAGAAACAAAAGCCACCCGGAGAGAGTCAGCTCTGTACAAAATACTGCAAAGGGAGGGGTGGTCTAGAGGTGTGTCAAGCGCTGCCCCTGCTTTGCATGAGGCATAGGGAAGGGGAAATATTAAATATTAAACGGAGAAGCGGTTTCCTAAGACGATGTCATTCTCAACAGCCTAAACCCCATCTGCCGTCTCCCTTGTTCCAACGCATTCACGCTGCATTGAGCACAGAAAACAAGGCCCGGCCACGGGGCTTCGGGAACTTCTGCGTCGTGGGACCCCGAAGCCTGAGGCGATGGGGGAGGGGATGCATGCATGCTTCCTAGCCCTGTCACTTGTGCAGCCTGCCTGGGTCTCAAAGTTGGGAGAGAGGACTGTAGACTTGAGTGAAGGGGGCGGGAGGACATAAAAAAGTAAAATCTGACTTAGGTCAGACACTGTAATCACTAGGGAAAGGTCCCCTGTCCAGAGCAGGTGGCATAGACACCAGATCTACAAAGGGGCTGAGGGCAGTTGAAAGAAACTGGAATTTTAAGAAGGAAAGAAGTATATGTGGGAAGTCAGGGGTCTAGCTCCCCACACCCCCACCCCCCGCCGCCCCACCGCCAAGAGAAACTACCCAGAAAGAGAAAGCGGTTTTTAAAGACAGAAACAAGTAAAATCTGGAAATAAACTGCCCACTCCCACAGAAAAGCTATACGTAGCGAGCATTTGCGGGAGACCATGCATTCCCACCTCGGCTCACGGAGGTAATGTTACAGCAGGAAAATAAAGACCTAACCCTGAGCAGGACCCTGAGCCCAGCATCCCACCTCTGGAAGCCCCACTCACTCACCTGTATCGCATGGGCTCTGGGGCTCCCCTGGCGTGGCTAGTGCGCAGCGCAGCAGGTCCTCCAGGTGCCCCGCGGGTCCCACCTTGTCAGCACCCTGGGGGCTAAGCCGGCTGAAGCCCACGCATCCATTGCC
>PVIA01010857.1:0-48800 GCA_004024845.1 Tonatia bakeri | reverse complement strand
GAGAGGGAGAGAGAGAGAGCGCGCGCGCTTGGGCTACAGATAAGCAATACTGGGGAACTTCTGAGGATGGATTTGGACTTTAATCTTCCTGAGGGTGGCTGGTTTTCTGTGCTCTACAGATGAGGTCAGTTTAGAGCAAGAATGCTCCCAGCGCCTCAAAACAGCTACCCTATCAACAAAAACCTATTTTCCCACAAATTTTTGTACTGTTTGTACACAGCAGAGACAAGCAGCCCAGTTATAGGACCATATAGTCCTCTTCAAGGCCTTCCCCAAAGTGGCGTGGCCACTATGGAAGACATTGTGGTGGTTTCTTACACAACGAAACCTATTTTTATCATATGATTCAGCAATTATACTCCTGGTATTTACCCAAAGGGTTTGTGTGGAAAACAATATCCACACAAAAACCTAGATGTTCATAGCAACTTGATACATTATTGCCAGAACTTGGATATTACCAAGGTGTCTAAGTTCGGTGAACGGGTAAATAATGAACTATTATTCAGCACTAGAAAGTAGTGAGCTATTGAGCCGTAAGAGTCGTGGAGGAAACTTCACTACACATTACTAAGTGAAAGAAGCCAATTTGAAAAGATCACATACTGTATGATTCCAACTATATAACATTCTGGAAAAGGCAAAAGATTAGTGGTTGCCATGGGTTTGGGGAATAAACAGGTGGAGCACAGAGGACTTTCAGGGTGGAGTAGACTACTCTGTAAAACGTGGGTATATGTCATTATGCGTTTGTCCGAACCCACAGGATGTGCAACTCCAAGAGTGGATCTCAGAGTAAACTATGGACTTCGAGTGATTAAAGACATGTCAACATAGGTTAAATTATGACAGATGTACCCTCTGGTGGGAGTGTGACAGTGGGGGAGGCTGTGCATATGTGGGAGAGGGAGGATATGGGAACTTATATTTTCTGCTTAATTTTGCTGTGAAACTATAACTGCTCTAAAAAAATAAAGTTTATCATTTTTAAAATGCCTGCCAAAAGGCAGTGCTTCCTTTAAAAAAATAGGGAGATTATAAGTCTTTAAGAAATCTTACTCAAGAGACACCACAAAGCCAAGCAAACATTATAGTTTGGAGAGGTTTGGGATTAGGAGATTGTATTGGCAGAGTTACAGATTCTTGGTGGCATGAGTTCAACCGACTTAATAGCTGGTCAAGGGAAACCTTTACTGCTGCAAAGTGCAATAAGACAAAACTAAAGAGCCCCAGTTGTGTCGCTGGTTTCACATGGATAGCAACTTTAAAGGCAGGGCACTAAAGGTCTTCAGCACCTTCCATGCCCTGCTGATCACCATGTAGCTGACCTGTGTGATGGCACGAACCAAGTTGTTGGTGGCCAGCACACCCTCATTCCCACTGATTCCCACCCCCACACGGGCCATCTGGACCATCCCAACATCACTGGCACCATCCCTGATGGCAAGAGTGAGGGCCCCTATGTGCCTTTTAACCAAATCCACTACATCAGCCTTCTGCAGGGGAGATAACCTGAAAAAGAAGACAGAAATGACCACATTTTAGTGTTTTGATGGGTTCATTTTACTTCACACTGTTCTAAAAGCCAATATAAAGGAGTCGCCAATGATCTACACGTAGCTACATTTAAATGGCAGTTGCTAGTAAATTTCCCAGTTTATTAAGCTTTTTACATACATAAAAAAATTCCTATCCATTCCCACTGAAAACAAAGACAAAGAAACCCCCACACAACAGCTTCTTTAACACCCTTCAAATACATAATATTCGTTGCTCACTTTACATGGAGATAAACTCTTCAACTTTCCAGTTCCCTACTACTTCCTGGCATCTAACACTGGCCTGCTCCATTAATTTACATGATCCACCTGCCTCAGAGGGAGAAATGAAGGCCTACAATTTCTGAAATAACATAAAAGTATTTACTCAAAGTATAGAATGTAGAGTAGCCTTTAAAAATCAAACTATACTCAAGTGAACTTGAAACATATAAGGAGATACAAAAACAAAAGGAATCAGTCAGGAGAGTCAATGTTCTACCGTGGTAACAACAACAAACACAAGTTAAGTGACTTAATAAATGTTTGTTTCTTTATCATGCTACATATCCAATGCAGGTGAGGATACACAGTCATGAGTTGTTGTTAAATCTGCACTTAAAGATTTATAGTTTGCATATAGTACCAACTTTACATCCCCAGAATAAATCCCACTTGATCATGGTGTAAGATCTTTCTAATGTATTGCTGTATCTGGTGTGCTAATATTTTGTTGAAGATTTTATCATCTATCTTCATCAGAAATATTGGCCTATACTTTTTTCTTTCTTTGTAATGTCTTTATCTGGTTTTGGAATTAGGATAATGGTGGCTATTAGGTGGGGAATTAGGATTAAAAAAAAAAGCTTAGAAGTATTCCCTTCTCTTGAATTTTTTGGAATAATTTGAGAAGGAAAAATTAGTTCTTCTTTGGATGTTTGGTAAAATTCACCTGTGAAACCATCCAGTCCAGGACTTTTGTTTGCTGGGAGTTTTTTGATTACGGCTTCAATTTCCTTACTTGTAATTGGTCTATTCAGGTTTTCTGATTCTTCCTGATTCAGTTTTGGAAGATTGTACAACATGTTTATAGGACTTTATCCATATCACTCAGGTTTTCCAATTTCTTGGCATGCAATTGCCCATAGTATTTTCTTACAATTCTTTGTATTTCTGTGATTTTTGTTTCTTCTCTTTCATTTCTGATTTTATTTATTTGGGTTCTCTCTTTTCCTTTTTTTAAATATACTTTATTAATTGTGCTATTACAGTTGCCCCATTTCCCCCCTTTATTCCTCTCTGCCCTGCACCCACCCTCCCACCAGCATTCCACCCACTTAGTTCATGTCCATGGGTTGTACATATAAGTTCTTCGGCTTCTACATTTCCCACACTGTTCTTAACCTCACCCTGTCTATTTTCTACCTACCATTTATGCTATTTGTTCCCTATACTTTTTCCCCCGTTACCCCCCATTTCCCTCCCTGCTGATAACCCTCCATGTGATCTCCATTTCTGTGATTCTGTTCTCTAGTTGTTTGCTTGGTTTGTTTTTTTAGGTTGAGTGTTGATAGTTGTAAGTTTGTTGTCATTTTATTGTACATGTTTTTGATCATCTTCTTTTTCTTAGATAAGTCCTTTTAACATTTTATGTAATAAGGGCTTGGTGATCATGAACTCCTTTAACTTGACTTTATCTGGGAAGCACTTTATCTGCCCTTCCATTCTAAATGAGAGCTTTTCTGGATAGAGTCATCTTGGATGTAGGTCCTTGCTTTTCATGACTTTGAATACTTCTTTCTAGCCCCTTCTCACCTGGAAGGTTTCTTTTGAGACATCAGCTGATGGTCTTATGAGAACTCTTGGCAGGTAACTGTCTCCTTTTCTCTTGCTGCTTTTAAGATTCTATCCTTATCTTTAATCTTGGGTAATGTAATTATGATCTGCCTTGGTGTGTGCTTTCTTGGGTCCAACTTCTTTGGGACTCTCTGAGCTTCCTGGACTTCCTGAAAGTCTATTTCTTTTACCAGATTAGGGAAGCTCTCCATTATTTTTTTCAAATAAATTATCAATTTCTTGCTGTTCCTCTTCTCTTTCTGGTACCCCTATGATTCAAATGTGGGAACGTTTAAAGTTGTCCCAGAGGTTTCTCAGCCTCTCCTCACTCTTTTGAATTCTTGTTTCTTCACTCTGTTCTACTTGAATGTTTATTTCTTCCTTCTGTTCCAAACCGTTGATTTGAGTCCCAGTTTCATTCCCTTCACTGTTGGTTCCCTATACGTTTTCCTTTACTTCACTTTGCATAGCCTTTACTTTTTCCTCAATTTCTTGACCATGCTCAACCATTTCTTTGAGCATCCTGATTACCAGTGTTTTGAACTCTGCATCTGATAGGCTGGCTATCTCTTCATCATTTAGTTGTATTTTTTTGTGGAGCTTTGATTTGTTCTTTCATTTGGACCTTTTTTTGTTGTTTGTTTTTTTGTGTTGGCATGTCTGTTTCATAGTAAGGGGCAGAGCCTTAGGTATTTGCCAGTGTGTGTGTGTGTGGGGGGGGCAACCCACATTGCTGTGTTGTGACGGTGTATGTGGGGGAGGTGTCTGAGAGGGAACAATGATGCTTGCTCAGCTCTTAGCCAGATTTCAGTCGCTTCTTCTGCTACCCACAAGCAAATTGGGCCCTTCTGGTGCTGATTCCCTGGTGGATGGTTTTGTGTACATTCTAGGACCCTGCGGGTCTCTCCAATGAACTCTCCTGTGAGATCGGGGCTTTTCCAGCCCCCTCAAACCCCATAGGTTTTTGTAGAGGTTTTGAGGCTTTATTTCCCTCCATTGGAACCCTGGGTTGTGCAGTCTGTCTCGCTCCCCAGTTTTTTCTCATGGTTTACCTGCATGCAAATGTGGGACTGCCTGCTCCACCAGCCACCGCCTCACCCAGTCCACCAGCTGCCACCTTGCCACAAGTCCTCTCTACCCCAGCTGCCCATCTCCACCCCTCCTGCCAGTCTACATGAATGTTTCTTCTTTAATTCCTTGGTTGTTGGACTTCTATACAGTTCAATTTTCTGGAAATTCTGGCTGTTTTTTGTTTTTAAATGTGTTGTACTTTTTTTGGTTGTTCAAGGAGGCACAGTGTGTCTACTTATGCCTCCATCTTGGCCAGAAATTTCTCTCTCTTTTTTCTCAGTGAGTCTAGTTAAATGTGCATTGATCTTGTTTATCTTTTCAAAGAACCAACTGTTGGTTTCATTGATCTATTGTATTCTTTTTAGTCTCTATGTCATTTATTCCTGCTCTGATCTTTATTATTCCCTTCCTTCCACTTACTGTGGGCTTTGTTTGTTCTTTTTCTAGTTCTTTTAGGTGTACAGCTAGATTGTTTATTTGAGATTGTTCTGGCTTTTTGAGGTAGGCCCATAATGCTATGGTGTTCCCTCTCAGAACTGCTTTCATTGTGTCCCATAAACTTTGTGTTGTCATGTGTTCATATTCATTTGTTTCCAGGTAATTTATGATTTTTTCCTTGATCCCATTGTTAACCCATTCATTGTTTAATAATATGCTATTTAGCCTCCATGTGTTTGAAATGTGCTATGTCACATAAACAAAATGTAAGATAAAAATCACATGATCATATCAATAGATGCAGAAAAGCATTCAATAAAATCTAACACCCATTTATGATTAAAAACTCTCAGCAAAATGGGAAAAGAGAGATCATACCTCAACATAATAAAGGCCCTATACAAAAAGCCCATAGTCAACATCATATTCAATGGTCAAAAAATTAAAGCATTTCCCTTAAGATCAGGTACAAGAGAGGGATGTCCACTTTCACCACTCTTATTCAACATAGTACAGGAAGTCCTAGCCTCAGAGATCAGAGAATAAAAAATAAAGGCATCCAAATCGGAAAAGAAGAAGTAAAATTGTCATTATTTGCCGATGACATGATAGTGTACATAGAGAACCCTAAAAACTCCACCAAAAAAACGTATAGATTTAATAAATCAATTCAGCAAACTCTCAGGATACAAAATTAATACTCAGAAATCAGTGGCATTTTAATCCACCAATAATGATCTATCAGAAAGAGAAACTAAAGAAACAATCGCATTTGCTTTTGCAACAACAGCAACAACAAAAAATAAGGTATCTAAGGAGGTAGAAGACCTGTACTAGGAAAACTATAATACATTGAAGAAAGAAATTGAGGATGATACTAATAAGTGTAAGCATCTGCCATGTTCATGGATTGGAAGACTTAACATCATTAAAATATTCATACTACTCAAAGCAATCTGTAGAGTCAATGTAAATCCTATTAAAATACCAATGACATATTTCATGCATCTAGAAAAATATTCCAAAAATTTATATGGAACCAAAAGGACCCCAAATAGCATCAGCAATCTTGAGAGAGAAGAACAAACTCTGAGGTATCACAATACTTGATACTGAACTATACTGTAAGGCCACTACAATCAAAACAGCCTTGTACTGGCATAAGGACAGGCATCTAGAGCAATAGGACAGAACAGAACACAAAAATCGACCCACATCTTTATGGTCGATTAATATCTGACAAAGGAGGCAAGAGAATGCAATGGAGTAAAGACAGTCTTTTCAATAAATGGTGCTGGGGAAACTGAACATATGCAAAAACATGCAACTAGACAACCAATTTATGCCATACACAAGGAACTCAAAATGGATAAAAGGCATAAATATAAGTTGCAAAACCATAAAAATCCTAGAAAAAAACATAGGCAGTAAAATCTCAGACATCTCTTACACCACCAATATCTTTGCTGATATGTCTCCCAGGGCAAGGGGAACAAAGGAAAAGGTAAACAAATGGGACTGCACCAAACTAAAAAGCTTCTGCACAACAAAAGAAACCATCAACAAAATAAAAAGGGAAACTATTGTATGAGTGAACATATTTGTCTATAAAACATCTAATAAGGGGTTAATTTCCCAGTTATATAAAGAACTGATACAGTTCAACACCAGGAAGACAAATGATCCAATTTAAAAAGGGGGAAAGGATCTGAATACACACTTCTCCAAAAAGGACATATAGATGGCCAGTAGATATATGAAAAAATGCTCAATGTCACTGATCATCAGAAAGATGCAAATTAAAACTATAGTGAGATATCACCTCCCACCTGTCAGATGGCTACCATCAACAAATCAACAAACAGCAAGTGTTGGAGAGGATGTGGCAGAAAAGGGACCCTAGTGCACTGTTGGTGGGAATGCAGACTTGTGTAGCCACTGTAGAAATCAGTATGGAGTTTCATCAAAAAATTAAAAATGGGACTGCCTTTCAATCCTGAAATCCTACTTCTTGGAATATATGCTAAGAATCCTGAAACACTAATCAGAAGGAATATGAGGTCTGTCCAGAGTAAGTCCAGCCATTGTTAATATAACGAGAATAGTTTGCATGACATCGATGTAACCTGGCAGCCAAGAAAAGTAGACTGGAATGTACATGTGTGAATGATGACAACTTCTCTATACTAGTCAGTGGGGCGGGGGGTAGATGCCATTGAGTGAGCATGTGTACTATATGACTGTCACATTCAAATTGACTGAGGGAGAAGAACAACAAATCTGCATCCAATTTTGTATTAATCTTGAACATTTCCTGTGGAAACTATTCAGATGATTCAGAAGGCCACAGCGATGAGCAACTGGTGACTGACAGCTTCATCACAACAATGTGCCAACTCACGCAGCATGTCTTGTGCCGAGTTTTTTTGGCAAAACATCAAATCACCCAGGTGCCTTAGCCCCTATACAGCCCAGATTTGGTGTCCTGTGACTTTTAGCCTTTCCCAAAACTGAAATCACCTTTGAAAGGGAAGAAATTTCAGACCACTGATGAGATTCAGGAAAATACAACTGGGCAATTGTATTTGACAATTGGGAGAATGGCAATTGGGAGAATGGCAATTGGGAGAAATGCGTGAGGTCCCAAAGTGCTTATTATAAAGGGGGCCAAGGTGCCAGTGTCCTATGTATAATGTTTCTTCTATTTTGTATCTTTTTCAATAAATATCTCTAGTTTTTCATATTACATGGCTGGATACCTTCTGGGCAGACCTAATATATGCACCCTTATGTTCACAGCAGCATCATTTACAACAGCCAAGGTCTGTAAACAGCCCAAGTGCCCCTGGTAGATGAATGGATAAAAAAAACTGTGGCACATTTACACAATGCAATACTATGCTTCTGTAAAAAAGAAGGAACTCTTACGCTTTGCAATAGCATGGATGGTCCTGGAGGATATCATGCTAAGCAAAATTAGACAATCAGAGAAAGACAATTACCACATGATCTCACTCATATGTGGAATCTAATGCACAAAATAAACTGACAAACAAATAAAACCAGGGGCAGGCACACATGGAACAGACTGACAGATCTCCAAGGGGAGGGAGCAGGGGGGACTGGAAGAGATTAGCCAAAGAACATATATGCAAATAGGCATAGCCCATGGACACAGACAACAATGTGGTGAAGGCCATGGGGTCAGGTGGGGGCTGGGTAGAGGGGTGAAAAGATTGGGGAAGTGGGAGACTCCTGTAATAGTGTCAATAATAAAAACAAATTTTAAGAAGGTATCATTCACAGGCATTAGGGTATGGATATCTTAGAAAGGGGAGGGGGTCACCTTTCAGTATATCACTGTGAATTCATACTTCCTA
Source organism: Tonatia bakeri (assembly GCA_004024845.1). Classification (NCBI taxonomy): domain Eukaryota; kingdom Metazoa; phylum Chordata; class Mammalia; order Chiroptera; family Phyllostomidae; genus Tonatia; species Tonatia bakeri. The sequence continues at coordinate 40,537 of PVIA01010857.1, read as the reverse complement.
AAGCACAAAAAGGTGGTCCTCCATCTGTCTTGTTTCTAATGTGTAAACTAACGCATGGAAACCATGACCTCTAAGAGTCTAATGTTTGCACCCACAGTTCTTCAAGCAGCAATGCCAGTTGTTTGGTGAGTTGCCCTCTGGTCAACCATTTAACATTTCCCTGCACTGACTACCTTCATCTCCTCTAGCACAGCAATTAGTGAAAATAAGTCATTATAGGGAGTAGACAGCCTTAAAACAGGTTGAAACACGTAGCTTGAAAGAATAAAGCAATGTCATAAATGACTGGCCTCTGGGAAAGCAATGCCCCTGTGAGATATCTAGCCAGTTTTGTAATGAAGATAATATTTGGGTTCCTCAATTTCATCAGGAACACTCTCCTTCGTACGGGCGGTGACCCAGTCAGTCATAGAAAGAGCATGAGTTGTGTAGCTGCCTTCTGCTACCCCATGTATATTTTGACTGCTGATATAATTAATACTTACAACATTCAGGCAAATGGATTCTGCCGCAGGTCTAATTGGAAAACATGCACAGGAATTTCAGTATGCCACAAGCCGCTGCACTTTTGAGATTCATGAAGGATTGGTGGTATCTTAGATGGTATCTTGGTGGCTCATTTCCTGATATAACAGAAGAACAAAGGAGCACAAAAAGAACCTGGAGAAGGCATCTAAAAATGTGCTCCTTGGTTGTTACTAGCAGTGTAGTGACTAAGCACAGAGTCTGGAGACAGAATCCCTCCTTTCCAGTAGCACCTTTTTAGGTAAGGAGGGTAAGGCTATGAGAAGTTAGGGTAGTGATTCAGGAATGTAACACTCCATGCCAGGGGCTCTCCTAAGTACTCACACTTTTTACAGTTTTTGAATATTCAATCCATGGATATTTGGACTAGATCATCTTTAAATCAATTCCTACGTTGACTTTTGAAGACTGTTGTCGAGTGCCTATGCGAAATCTACCCACAGAGCTCTCCTGACAGGAAACGAAGCTGTCCCCTACACAGCCGGCAAGGCTGGCCCTCCAAAGGGGAGATAAAGCCGGAGCACGGGCGCCACGACACGCGCTGCCACACGAATACAGGACAACTTTCCCCAGGGGCAGATGATGCAGAAAGGCACCACCTGTCTCTCCTTTTTCATTGAGCTGGTTTTTTCAGGCACAGTTGCCATGTACCAGACTTGCCATGTACCATTTCCTCCTCACCCCTAAGACGCAGGCCTCAGCAGAGGAGGACACGAAATCAAGGCGAAGGCGGGGCCCTGGGTCAGGCCGCAGGACAGGCACGGGCGGAGCCACACTAGAGCCCAGCACTGCTCCCCCCCCTCCCCGAGTCTGAGCGGTTCGTGCTGCCTCCCGCCCCGTGTCTCCTGCTCTGCTTTTCTCCTCCCGGTTCTTCTGTACCAGCTCTAGTCGGCTTCCCAGGCTCTGCGGTGGACCAAGAGCAGCCACCCAAAGCTCCGTAAGACGCGGCACTAGGTCCCTAGCCAGCCTCCACGTGGTCCGCGCTGAGCCGCCTCCGTAGCACCCTCTAGTGGTGCTGGTGTCTGCCTGTCCTGCAAAGTCCAAAACTTCCAGGCTGTCAGGGAGCTTTCAGGGAGGACAAGGGTGCCCACGGATCCGATTACAGCCACAGTAACTATGCACTGATGACTATAGGCCAGGCAGTATCCTAAGTGGGCACTTTAGTGGTTACTTAATTTGCCTTGGCCAGAACCGTGGGCGAAGCGCTGTCACTGTGTCCCACTTACAGTGGAAGTGGCTCTAGCCAGTCACAAGGCCTGAAGTGGTGTAGCCAGGGTTCGAAGCCTGCTGCTCTGTCCCCGAAGGGCCTGGCTGTTAGATAGAACAAGGGTGTCAAGGTCTGAGCCATTCTTATGAAATGCTATTCTTGCTAAGTGTTAAAACGTAGCACAGTATTTTGCAGACCAGCTATAAACAGGGTGAGCTTGGCACCAATGCACTGGGACAAATGTAACCGACTGTAAAGAACAAATCAATGTGTAATTGATCAAACAGTGTACTAGCTAAGCCTCCCTTGGGAAGCAGAGCTTTGGCTATGAATCCCTCTCCTTTACTTGCTGCAAGTACATAAAACTACCTTGTGACAACCACTCTGAGTCTTAAATAGAACATCCCAAGCCAAGAACTCCTTGAGCTGGGTAACATGGCCACTATGCCACTACCTGTCCCTCAGGCTGGCCTGTGTTCAAGCTGTGATAGGCCTGTGGGGTGTGTCTGTGCTCTGGGAGCCCTAGGCTGAGCAGTGCTGAGCCCACCTGGCAGGCACCCTGGGCTGACGGGGAAGGGGTGTTGGGCAGGAACAGCAGTAGTCTGCCACTGGCTCAGACCCATGGAGAAACCATCTGTGCAGGGTAGCTCCAGAAGAGACCAGATTTCTGCTCTTCAAGTGCCTGGGTTTAGATATTAGTGTTTATTTCAGGGGGAAATAAATGCCCCCTTTGCTCTCTCTGGACATAGGAGACCACCTAGATTTGAAAGGACCCTTTTCAGGTTTGGCTCTCATCTGGCAAGTAGCCACCCCTGTATATTCTGTGACTTTTGTCCTGTTTCTGTTTGATATGTTTCATGGTTTTGGGAAAAAAAAAAAACCTCTCAGGTAGTGGGAACACTTATTCTAACCTTGTCAGTGTTGGTTAGCATTCATTCTTTTGAGCTTTGTACTGTCCCAAATGGATGTAAATAGTATCTTGTATCTATTGTGGTAATTACCAAGGCTTATTTTTAGTAAGCATAAAAATCAAAAAAGCAATGGGAGAAACCCAGCTTTGAAGGCTCCATACCTTTATCTTTCAGTAATTGGAAGCATGTTAAAGAATAATTTTCACTTCCATTACCTCCAGAAGATGGTTTTGGATAAAACACGCATCATTAATGTAAAATCAATCTATAATTAATCAAGAGAAGCCATTAGATCAGATAACTTTCAAGTACTTACAAGATAAAAGAAGATTCACCCTTTGGCCGGGTTGCTTACAGAAGCTGATAATGTTCAGATGAACAAACTCACTCTATAACCAGTGTGGTCTGTGGCAAGGCCCACAGGCCCATAGACCTGTGGGCACATAAACACTCCTGAGCGATGAGAATACAGTGATACTTAAATACTGCAATAGGGACTCTAATCTTCTGTTAAAGACCTGGATTTTTACTTTAAAGGAAGAAAAAATAATAATGACATTTCTATTAAGAGAGATGAACATTAAAAAGAGAATGTCTGAATGACAATGTACAAGTGAAAAAGTCCTTGAAATACTGTGAACATAGGTTTTACTGTCATGGTAGAGCTTACCCAAATCTCTGCAAGCAGGAGAATTGGCTTAACCCATTAAATCCAGCTTGAAGTCAGAATGCTATTACCAGAGGAATCAAAAGGTGGAGAATCTATTTCCCAAACATAAATTGATTTATATGACTTGATGTGATTGCCGGGGAAGGGAGCTCTCTTTGTTAGAAGAATCAGGGCTGGTGGAGAGCTTTATTTATCTCTATGCTTTGACGGATGGAGAGTAAAGGGAAAGGGTCAGAACCACCAGCTCATTTGATTGGCTTAGCTTCTTTAGTAAGAGAGGCTCTATAACCAGAAGATAAAAGCTATTTGCATTAATTTATTCCAGCACATGTTTTTATATAACCACTAAGTGTGGTTGTAGGCATAATTCAAAATGCTTTAAACAAAACAGACAAATGTCCTTGACCTAGTGGAGCTTACATTCTGTTGGTGGGGGAAAGGGTGCATTCAGAAAATACAAGTCAAAAGAGGAAAATGTTTGTGGTATGTTAGAAAGAGATCAGTGCTATGGGGGAAAATAAAGTGCAGAGGTAAGGAATGGTCAAGGAACACTCCCTCTTCGAAGATATAGTTAGATACAAGTTGGAGGGGTGAGGAAGCCATGAGAAAATCTGGGGGGAAAACTTTCCAGATGCAAGGATGAGCAAATGCAAAGACCGTCGGTAAGAGCATGAGGAACCCAGGAGCAAGAGGCTGAGGCAGGAAGCCAGGCACAGTGGGAGGAAAGGCAGAGAAGAAATGGGGACAGGGAGCAGGGCAGCACATGGAAGGACTTTGGTTTGTAATCTCAGCAAATACAGATGCTGCTGCGAGGTTTTGAGCAGAGGACAGATGATTTACACTTTATAACATCATTCCGGCCTCTGGGTTCAGAACAGAGTGCGAGGCACAGGGGAGAAGCAAGGACACCAGTTAGGAAGCTGTCCTATTGCAGTTACCCAGATGAGAGGTGATAGTGGGTTGGGCTAGAGTGATAGCTTGTGGAGGAGGTGACAAATGGTGAAATTCTGGGTTTATTTTTTCCTGAACATTTTATTTAAAAATTTTTAAATCTACATAAAAGTTGAGAGAATAGTACAACAAATACCTATCTTCCTTTCAGTCAGATTCACCAATTGTTAAATATTTGCCCAATTTGCTATATCTGTGTCTACATATAGTTAAAAAGAGAAGGGGCAAATGCTAAACCACTTGAAGTTATAGACATAACACTTCACTCACAAATATTTCAGCATGTGTCCCTGGAGAACAGGGACACTCTTTAATATAAGCACAATGCCATTACTACTCTCAAATTATTCAGTGTGATAGAATAACATTATATGATATGCAGTTCATATCCAAATTTCCAAATTGTCTCAATAATATCTTTTGTAGCTGTCGGGTTTTTCTACCCCCGATCCAGCATCCAATCAAACCCCAAACACTGTAGTTAGTCTCCTTTAATCTACAGCGGTGCCTCCACCATTTATTTTTTAAGAGTTTAGAACCATTGTTTTGAAAAGTGTCCCTTAATTTGGTTTTATCTTTTTGGTTCCTCAAATTAAATTTAAACATTTTTGGCAAAAATACTATATAGGATGGTTTGTGTCTTCCTTGCACAACATCAGGGCATAAAATATCAGTGTATCCTATTGTGGACAATGACAAATTGATTATCTAATTAAAGTAGTGTCTTCCAGATTTCTCCATTGCAATGGCACATTTTTCTATTTATCATTGGTAAATAATCTGTTATTCTCAGAAACTTCGATTGGCATATACAACTTGGTATCCCACAGAACCAAAGTACAGATCAAAGAAAGAATTCCTTTGGTGACTTTGACTGGAAAAGGGTATGGGAGTGGTGGATTAGGGCGTGGGCTTTTGAACTCTGGGAGATTTGCACCATTGGGTACTGTGGTTGAATTGGGTGCTGCAGGCATCAAATTCTTACCTGACATTTGTCATGGAAATGACAAAGTAGAGAAATCCAATGAATTGTGAAGGAATCTTCTGTCAGGTGTAAAGAGCTCAAAATCAGTGGTACTTCTAAAGCAGTTTCACTTTGGCCTTATCACCAAGGACAGACAGAAGAAGCCAGGTCACCACAATGTCGCTGGTTAGGAGTGTGGAGGAGGTGTGAGAGGGCTGGCTCCCATGGGCTGCAATTCAAGTGCCAGTGGGATATTTCAGTGGTTTGGGTGTTTCCCCTGAGAAGTATAGGGCCTAAATACCAAGTTGGGCTCCCCAGCAATAGCAATGGAGCTGGAACCCAGATAACATCCAGCTGTGAAAAGTGGCAGGGTTTCTGTCCACCAGGAAGAGATGGCTAGAGACACAGAGAGCCTCTAAAAAGGCCAACACATAAAATTTCACTCGCAGCTACTTACCCTGGGTTCTGGCAGAGGGAGGGCAGAGTGGACTAGAGATGCTTGAGGAAAGTCTGGAGATGATGGCTCTGGGGAAAAAACTGAAGGAACAGTCAACAGGATCCCTGTGCCGAGTCGTTCCCCATATTTCGGAAGCCATCTCTCTCAGGCAGGGCACTGCCCTCCAAGTGGCATCAGCTTGAGGGGAAGTAATAGCCCCGCCCACAGGAATTACTCTTCCTCACTCTGTGGAGCTGAGGCCAGGCAGCTTATTCAGTTGGAAGATATATCATTGATTAGCATAACAACTAAGGCAGATATCTCAGAGCTCTGAGACTTCAGCTGACCCTCCCCCAGGACTGGTGCTAATAAAAGCCAGCCTTGGTGCTCAGCCTGGTTCTTTCTGCACACATCCACGTCCAGCAGAGGGTGCCACAGTCTGTGGATCGCTGATAGCTCCAAACAGGTGTCCCAGGGCCAGTCACAAGCAGTATCTAGCAAAGGTCTGCACCAGAGCCTTTGCAGATGTACCTAATACATAGAAACAAATAAAAAGAAGCAGCCAAAATGGGAAGACACAGAAACAGACCCCAAATGAAAGAACAGGAGAATTTTCCAGAAGAAGAACTAGATAAAAAGGAGGCAATCAGTTTATCAGATAGAGAGTTTAGAGTAATGATTATAAGGATATTCAACCATACAAAAATACATAGAAACTATATAAAAGGACCAGTTAGAAATAAATAATGCAATATCTGAAATAAATAATACACTGGAAGGAATAAACTGTAGGTCAGATAAACCAGAGAATCTAATCAGTGATTTGGAAGACAAGGTAGAAAAGAAACATCCAGGCAAGGCACCAGAAAAGAAAGAGAACTTTTTAAAAATGAGGAGAATTTAAGAAACATTCTGGACAAAACAAAGCGTAAAAACATCCACATCATGGGAATACCAGGAGAAGAGAGCAAGCAAGGGACTGAGAACCTATTTGAAGAAATAATGACCAAAAATTCCCCTAATCTGGTGAAGGAAAAAGACACACAAGTCCAGGAAGCTCAGAGAGTCCCCAACAACAATTTGGACCCAAAGAGGCACACAAAGACACATAATTAAAATGGCAAGGCTTAAAGACAATGAGACAATCCCAAAAGCCTCAAGAGAAAAGAAGGTAATTACATGCAGGGAGCAACAATTAGACTGTCATCTGATTTCTCAACAGAAACATTTTAGGCCAGAAGGGAGTGGTGTAAAATATTCGAGGTGATGAAAAGCAAGGACCTACAACCAAGGCCATCCCTAGTGGGGAGGGCTGGGGGAGGGTGGGCTGAGATGGGAGTAAAAGGCAGAAAACTGTACTTTAACAACAATTTTTTAAAAACTTAAAAAAGAAGTGGTAAGAGCAAAATAAATAAATAAATAAAATACCTAAATGAATCTAACCAAAGATGTAAAAGACCTGTACTCAGGAAATTATATGACACTGAAGAAAGAAATTGAAGAAGATACAAATAAGTAGAAGTACATACTGTGTTCACGGGTAAGAAGAATTAACATCATTAAAATGCCCATACAACCCAAAGCAACCTATAGATGCAATGCAATTCCTATCAAGATTCCAATGATGAATTTCACAGAACTAGAACAAATATTTCGAAAATTTATATGAAACCACAAAAAGCCCTGCGTAGTAACAGCAATTCGAGAAAGAAGAACAAAGTTGGAGGAATCTCACTATCTAATATCAAACTGTACTATAAGGCCAAAGTAATGAAAACAGTACGGTACTGGCATAAAAACAGACACATAGATCAATGGAACAGAATAGAGAGCCCAGAAATAAATCCACACCTTTATAGTCAATTAATACTTGACAGAGGAAGCAAGCACATACGATAGGCTAAGATAGTTTACTCAATGAATGGTGTTGGGATAATTGGACAGATAGGTGAAAAAAAATGAAACTAGATCACCTTCTTACACCACACACAAGAATAAATTCAAAATGGATTAAAGACATAAATGTTAGACCCCAAACCATAAAAATGGTAGAAGAAAACAGGCAGCAAAATCTTGGGCATTGCTCATAGCAATATGTTATCAACTATATCTCCCTAGGCCAGGGAAACAAAAGAAAAAATAAACAAATGGGACTGTATTAAACTAAAATGATTTTGTACAGCAAAAGATAATATCAACAAAACAGAAAGACAATCCACACAATGGGAAAACATATTCACTGATACATCTGATAAGAGGTTAATATCCAAAATTTATTAAGAACTTACAAATTTGATGCCAAAAAAACAAACAACTGAATTTTAAAATGGTACAAAGGACCTAAATAGACACTTCTTCAAAGAGAACATACAGGTGGCCAATAGACATATGAAAAGAGGCTCAATGTCACTAATCCTCAGAGAAATGCAAACTAAAACCACAATTAGATACCATCTCACACCTGTCAGAATGGCTATCATCAATAGAACAACCAGTGCTGGTGAGGATGTGGAGAAAGGGGAATCCTGTTGCACTGTGGGTGGGAAGGCAGACTGGTGCAGCCACTGTGGAAAGCAGTATGGAGATATCTCAAAAAATTAAAAGTGTATCTGCCTTCTGACCCAGCAATTCCATTTTTGGGAACTATTCCAAAGAACTCTAAAACACTAATTTGAACGAACATAAGCATGCCTATATTTATTGTAGTGCTATTTAATTGCCAAGATATGGAAGCAGCCCAAGTGTCCACCAGTAGATGAGTGGATAAAACAACTATGGGACATTGACACAATGGAATACTGGTCAGTGTAAAAAAGAAGAAAATTTTACACTTTGTGAGAACATGGATGGACCTGGAGAACATTATGCCAAGTGAAATAAGCCAGTCAGAGAAAGACAAATACCATATGATTTGAGTCACATGTGGAATCCAATGAACAAACTGAACTAGCAAGGAATATAGAGTCAGACTCATAGAGAGCAGGATGACAGGTAAGGTGGGTGGGGGAGGTTACAGGGTGGAGGGATTGAGCAAAAAGGAAAAAGGACTAATGGGAATGGACAACACAGTGGTGATTGCTGGGGGGCAGGAGGTATAAGGGAACTAAATGGTAATGGGAAAAACATACAATAAAAATAAAATAAAATGAAGGAAACAAACAAACAAACCAAAAAAGCAGTTCTACTTTGCCTTTCTCTCCTCCTTTCCCCACACTGCCTACGCATTTTTGGACATCTGTGTGTCTTTGCTGGCGAGCGTGTTCTTCGGGAGAAAGTATGAGAGTTCAGGACTCTTACTTGCTCATGATCATTTGTCTCTCTTCTTATATCCATAACAGACTGAAACTTGTAAGACTTGAAATATCAAAACAATTAACTATTTTTGGTTTATTGCTGTTAAGAAGATGGACACGGAATTTTGAAACACTTGTAGATGCGGATGTTTCCTGATTCATTACGACTGCACGATGTATCTCTGCCAATGTCTTCAGCCACTCTCTACCAAGAGAGGGCAGCTCTCTTCTCACAAACGTTCTACACAGTGGGCTCCAAAGTGTGTGTGTGTGTGTGGGGGGGGGGATTTTTAGAACTTGCATTTATAGGTATTATTTTTATGTTAGCTATTTAAAGCTTCTATTTGATATGTGCTCTATAATAGTATATAAATTTACATAAGCACGTGTTACATTTTTATAATTTGTGGAAAAAAATACATGCATTTGGAATGCACAAACAGAGTTGTTGCCGAAAGTAATATACCCTCAAAAAGTTTAGAGACCTGTAGGGAAGTGCTTCGCATGGAATTGTAGCTCAGCCTCCACGTGGAAAACCAGTGGGGAGCGAGTAGCATGCAGGACCATGCCCATGGAGAGGTTTTCCCCTGGGGAATCAGGCCTGCATTGTACCTAGACTGCTATGAGACTTGCTTTTGCTAAAACTCCCTCACCCTGAATTGAGGCAGCAAGGGCTTACTGCAACTTCCTAAAATCTGAGCTAAATCTCCTAAGTATGGAGTGTGACCAGTTCAACCACTTTCCCCCCTGATCTGCAACGTCCTTCCCTTTGAAGTAATTAGCAGCATTCTTTCCTTTGTTATCTGTAAAAGGTAATCTCCTGCAGCAAACCTGTGCATAGTAAGTGAGGACTACCCTCCATGTAATGTACCCAGAAAAGCAATAAAAGCTTGTCCAGGAAGGGACTGAGCACGCTGTGGCCCTTTCACCCTCTCTCTCTCAGAGAGTGGCCATGCCGTCCCTTTTTCTCCACAGGACTTCTGTAGTCCTTGTGTATTTGTTCTCTAGCAGCCACAACACACACGGATCCTGCCGGCCAGGATCTGCCACAGAGACCATGATTCTAAATTGTCTCCTCTACAACAAACTTTGAAACTTGCGCCTTCCCCAAATCAAAGATCTGATATCACATCTTTGGAAAGTTTTTCCTACATTCAATACATATGTAAGGGATACCCACTATGTCCCAGCTTCTGCTAGGTTCAGAAAATTCAGTAATAGGCAGAAGTGACATGGTTATGAGACAGCATGGGGACTTGGGCCCTGGAATTGAAAAAACAAGGTTTCAAAGAACCTTTCACACAAGCCCATGCTGTCCCCAGCTTGTAAAAGTAGCCGAGCATAGCCAGTCCCCAAGCCAGTTCAGAGGACATTCCTTTCCTTTGTGCTGCCTCCCTTGTGCTCAGGCATGAATTTAAAAAAATCTGTCCAGAAATTTCTCTCAGGTTTCCTTTCTCAATTTCTGTCTTGGGGAATCCAAGAACCCCAACATGGTAACAATCCTGCTAGTGTGAAATTTAGTCTAGTAAACATAGGCATAGACCAAATAAACACAAGGCACACTTTTTAAAATGAAAAAATTGTGCTAAGTTCCAAGGAATAAAGATTTTTTAAATCCTCACCCAAGGATTTTGTTGTTGTTGTTGATTTTCAGGGACCAAAAGAGAAACACCGATGTGAGAAAAAAAACATCGATCAGTCACCTCCCTTATGTGCACTGACTGGAGATTGAACCTGCAACCAAGTATGTGCTCAGGATCGGAACCACATTTTGGTATGAGGAATGATGCTCCGCCCAAATGAGCCACCCAGTGAGGACATGCCATTGAATAAAGTTTTAAGAGATCAGTGAAGGCCCTTCTCAGGAAGGGTCCTTTGTGGACTCTGAGAAAGAAGATGCCTACTAAGAAGGGTTCTTGGTGGTTAACTGGGAGCAAACTCTCAAAAAAAAAAAAAATAGAGCTTAGCAACCATTGCTACACAGTGGCCTATCATGCAAATTGCACTACAAAGGAAAGCTTTCACTGTAGTATAGGGAAAGCTCTTCCTGCCTCTGCCTGTATTGTGTTTCTGCCATTTAAGCCAGCCCTTGCAAAGGAGTTCTTGGACTCTTATTTCAACTTATATAGGACTGAGACTTTCCCTATCAAATGGCATTGTACAGATCCAGAGTGGCTCTATTCTAAACTATCAGGACACTACCTTATGAACCAATCAAACTAAGAGGACTTGGAGTCCTCATTTGCATAAAGATGGACCAATCAAGGACCAGGGGCAGGGACTTCTGCCTATATAAGCCAGCTTCCCTCAAGTAGGCTTTTGTTTTCCACTGAAGGCTGCCTGTTTGGCTAGAGCTGAAATACCAAAAGATGGCTTACAAGAGCAGACTGGAGCACACTGGAGCAGACCAAAGCTAAGCTGCTTAGCTGAAGAGGCTGGCTCTTTTGGGGGCACCTCATAGTCCTGCTGTTTTCAGAGCTGTGCTATGTCACCATTGAGCTGATTTGCACTGAATAAAGTTTTCTTATTCATGGGGTATATTTTCTTATACCCCAAGTTGGGATTCCTATTGGCATTGACGTGGTGCCAATGACCATTGGTTGACACTCCACATTTAAGTTGAAATCTAAAGGATGAGAATGAAGTAGGCAGAGAGAAGAGGAGGTATCTTTCAGTCAGAGGAGACAGTGCAAAAGTCTTAGCTTCACATTTCACTATTTCTTTGGTCTGGGTGGCCTAAAATGTGTCAGAGTCATGACATCCATCCTGTAGTGGACCACTTCAAAACAGAACAAAAAAAAAAAAAAAAGGAAAGAAAGAAGACATTTATGAAAATCGGACAGATCTGGAGTGCTTGTTTTGAAACACAGAGCATGTGCAGCTTTGAACAATTACTAATCCAGACTGTGAGCGGCTTTGCATGCCTCCACATTTTTCTGTAGGAAGGCTGAGCTGGCTGAGGAACGCCACTTGGGATACAAGGCTAGAGAGCCAGGTGTACTGAAGCGACCTCGGACCGCAGCCTGGCGTTGTACTGCACTGCACCCCACTCCTGACTCCTCACATATTCTCGCCACCTAGGCCCCCTACCTGCATACTGCTCTGGGGACTTTGATCCAAGTCTTTTTGGGCACGCATCCCTGAACACACAGAGTTGCATGTGTCTGCACAGACTCGCCCACGTGCACAGCAGTCTGTGTGGGGCTCCTTCCTGGTGTGGCACGCTCGTCTCTTGCGTGGGTAGGGGTACTTTGTTCCTCAGACGTAGGCCATGTCTTTGCATTGCTGACAGTTGGTAGCGTGCCCACCATGGGGATGTAGCATCAGGCTCTCACCCCACCATAGGCACAACTGCGACATTGGCACAGAGACTTCTCGGAGATCCTTGCCTGGTCTGAGGTTAGGGGCCAGGGCCATCCCTGCGCCTGTTGTCTGAGTGGTCCACGAGCCACAGGCATGAGGCCTGCTTGTCCTGCCACCGTGGGCACCTCCAGCCCTGGCTGCAACATGAGGGATCCTGGCCTTCTAACTGGGAACCTGCCAGGATAAGAATAGGAAGGGAAACGGCCTGGAAACTTAAACAGGACCAAGAAGGGGGGGGATGTTTGGGGTCAGGCAGGGCTTGTAGCCTTAGGCGGAGGTCTCAGAGTACTAAAGTTCTTGGAGTGGCTGGTGTTCCTGGTAAAAAATGTCTGCCCATGAGCTCTGGTGTACAAAAAATAGCACGCCTTTTACTTTGCTAGATCTCAGTTAATTTCTGATTCTCTGAGCCCCTTCCCTTCCACCATTGATGTGTTGCTTAAAAAATAAAAATTAGCCCAGACCTCCTTGGGCTAGGCCAGATTCTGGAAATTTAGTGACTCGGTGGGTAGATTCATGGTTAAGTAATTTACCTAAGGTCACATTGCCAAATACAAGGCAGCCAAGTTTTAAACCCAGAGTTCTTGGACTCCAAAGGCTGTACTGTCAACCAAGATGCTAGATCTTGGTCTCTGAAACATTTGGCTTCAGCCCTATTTGTACCCAGTTGGGGCCACAGTGCCCTGAAGTGTGAAGTGCACTGGACTAGGAGTCAAAAAGCAGGACTAGAAGTCAAAAGGTGACTTAAAACATGACTCTCTCAGTCTCTGACTTTAAGTCTCCTCCGAATAAAAGGGGGTCAATGTGCAAGGTCTAGGAATTCTAGGGACTGTAACTGGTCAGTTGCAGGCCACCATCCAGCCTATCCATATTGGTGCCTCCTGGGTGGTGGAGACTTTCATGCACGGGGCAGCAGCCCCAAGGTGACGTTCCCTCATCATCGCGATCTGCAACTAGGCTTTACAAATGTTCATTGGCTGGTGCACAACGACAGATGAAAAGGTTGATGGTGTGAGAGAGGCACCGATGACATTACCTACCCTTACATTCACTCCCTCTCCACCTCCTTTCAAACAGACACAGAAAAGAACTTAATTGTCTGTTCACTGGGGCAGAGAAACTGACTCTTAAGATGTGAGAATCTGTAGTCAAAATGCTACTGATCTGTTTCAGAGAGAGCTCTCACATCACATATGGCTGAGGAGCTACTCTTAGAATTATCAAGAGTCCAGCTGTGAATTTACATTTTACTTTCCAAAACAAGTGTAACCCCCCAAAAAGAGCAGAACCTTCCAATCACTGCTTGAGGCATGCTTGCTGACTTCCTTGTGACCAGAGGTGACACAGATGGCAGACTGGGGTGTGTGTTTTAAGTGAAATTTGCAGCTCTTCTCTCCCTCTTGGTGGAGGCCTTAGTTGTGTAAGCTGGAATAGGTTCTTGAAGAGGGTTCTGGTTGTGTGAACGCTTACTAGCTGACTCAAAAGCCTGCACTGCTGAGGTAAGGGAGTTTTCTTTAATACATAACCAAAATGGTTTCTATTGTAATAGACTCTTGGATGAGTGTACATGACAGGCTCAGTGTGGGCATAACATCAGTGACTACATTGTTTACATATATGTTCTGTGAAATTTCATATTTAATGCCAAATAGGAAATAGAGGTTTTAAATTGTTTCAATTTGGACATTTTCACCTAAAACCTCAAAGCATTCAGAAAAGAAATTATTTCCACTGAAAGTAATTTGAATAAATAAAAAATAGATAAATGCAGAAGGAAAATTGTTTTCATTTAAAGGCCATTTGAATGAATGAATGAACAAACAAATAAATGTAATTTGCCCAGTTCTTATGAAACCCTCACTCTTTTGCTTCTGGGCTCCTTGTATAGACTCCAAGGAATCAGACTTCATTTAGAAAAGTCACATCCATTCCCATATTTAAGTTCCTTGGAGACAGGGACTTCACAATCTGCTTGATAAACCATTCCCATGTTCAATAACCCTCACCACTGGGATTGTTTTCCTGATCCAATCCCTCCAACAATTTAATATGTAATCTTAGATCTGGCAAATAATGTTAAAGGCTATTGTATTAGTTTTTTAAACAAATTTGATGTCAACAGGGTAGTGGGATGCAGAGAGAAGGGGAAAAGGTACAGAGAATAAGTAGAATAGATGGTAGGTAGAAAATAGACAGGGGGAGGGCAAGAATAGTATGGGAAATGTAGAAGCTAAAGAACTTATGACATGTGGACATGGACTAAAGGGGGGGAATGTGTGTTGAGGGGGTGTGCAGGGTAGAGGGGAGTGAAGGGGGAAAATGGGACAACTGTAAAGAACATAATCAATAAAATATATTTAAAAACAAATTTGATGGATTAAAATAAATTAATTATCTTACAGTTTTGTGCATTAAAATTCCAACACAAGTCAAAACTTTAATACACAAAAAAGTGATAGTTAAACTGTTTTCCTTTCTGGAGGCAATGGGGAGGATCTTTTCTTGCCTTGTCTTTTAGAGGCCAACCCTATTCCTCAGTCTGTGGGCCCTCCCTCTTCAGAGTCAGCATGGTTGCATCTCTGACTCTTCTTCGCTTCAGCGTCTGCCTCTGGCCAGCTGGGGAAGTTCTCTGATTTGAAGGACACCTGATTAGACTGCCTGCCCGCCCAACCCAATGAATCCAGGATAATCTCCCCATTTTAAGGTTCTCAATCACATCTACAAGGTTCCTTTGCTATATGAGGCAGTATTCACAAATTCTAGGGATTAAGACATAGACATATTTGGATGGGGCGGGACGAGGTGGGGCTTATTTTGTCTTACCATAGTCATCTCTTCCAACTCCTTTCTATAAAAAGGAAGCTCCTGACATGTTCCTCCAACTCTGAGTACTTGTACTGATGGAGAAGTCATTTGGCATAAGGCTGCCAAAGGCAATGTTGACCAACTCTAAATGCGAGAAAACTTTTATGTTTAGTTCCAATAATTCTCATACATAGGTTCTTAAGCACAGGAGAAAATCCAGCCTGGTATCCCCACCACATGAAGTTCTTCAAATACTTGAAAACAGCTACAAGATTTCACTTTTATTCATTAAGTAAACAAATTCAGCACCTATTATATGTGGGTGTTATTCTAGGCTTCAGAGATACAGTGATTAATCAGCCAAAGTCTCTAATTTCAATGCATTTCTTCTAGTGAAGGACACAGGTGGGTAATCCAACATAGAGCCTTAGCATCGTCTTGAGTACCGTCACATCAGGGGCACCAAAATAACTTTTGAAAGAATTTTATATTAAAAAAAATCTAAATAGCAATTATTTGGGGTGGAAGAGAAGTGGTTAGATCTTCTGTACACATATTTTATATTTTAGAATTGTTTTTTATTTTGACTTTTAATGGAGGAGGACCAAAACCTTTCAGAGCCACAGTTCTCTGAAGATCTTATTGTAGCCCTGATGGAGACAGAATTGTGAAAGACAACTGTTTCTTTTGGATAAGCAAAAATGCTTTCCTGAAAAAAGTAGAGACTTCCAAGATTAGTAGATTTAGATTAGATAAATAAAAGCTAGAGGGGGAACATTCTATAAATTTCTACTGACATCATGGCAGCTGGATGAGAGAGAGAACTGGTCCATAAGCCTTTTAGTTTGTGTGTTTGGCTATGAGTAGGGAGTAATCTGAGTGTTTCATTCCAGTTGTTAGAAATTTTCTCCAAGTCAGAGATGACTAGAAACTCAGTGTCAGTTGGGTAGCACAGGTCCAGCATCTCCCCACACTGTCTACAAAGGTCCTGAGAAGCCAAAAAGGACCAAAAGGTAGACATATGAGGATGAGGAAGGCACCAGAAAGTTTAACTCCCCGGTCCAAGGCTAGTTCCTCACATGAACAGCAGAATAACTAGGAACAGGGAAATCTGCAATTAAAAAAAAATGGCCTCTTCACGCCTTGGCCCATGGGCTCAGTTGATTGGAGAGTCCTCCTATAAACTGAAAGGTTGTGGGTTTGATTCCTGATCAGGGAACATGCCTGGCCTGTGGTTTGTTCTCCAGGTAAATGAGAGAGGCATCAGATGATGTTTCTCACTCACGCCAATGTTTGTCTCCCTCTCTCCTTCCTTGTTTCCCCCTCTCTAAAAATCAATAAGCATGTCTTCCAGTGAGGATTAAAAAAATAATAAAAGGTGACCCCTTCAGAAATAATGTGAAGGTGTTTGACACATAGGAGGCACTTCATGCAGTGTCCATCATTGCTTGTTCCCTTGGTCCAAATTCAGCCTCTTCATATGCATCTTGGGAGCTGGTAATAGGAAAGTGTAATTTCCATTCACAGTCTGTGCTGCTGTTTCCAAAATATTGATGAAATTGAAATACTGTGAATAAACCTAAGTAATTGTCATTTCAATTTTCTGACATAGAAAATGAAAAAAAAAGTTTTTTCATCCATTTCAGATATCTTAAAGGTTCTGTTGCATTCTGGCTGGTGTGGCTCAGTGGACTGAGTGCCTGCCTGCAAACCTAAATGTTCTACTGTTTATCATGTTAAAAGTTCATTAGTGGACTGAATTATCCAATGACACAACCTCTCCACTGTTGGAAAAGTGATGCATTTTGTGATTAACATTTGAGGTCTCTCCTTTGATTCACCTTTTTTTAAATAGAATGTTTTGCTGCAAAATTATGGTTTCAGGTTGCATGTTTATTTCAGGCATGTTTGCCTTTGACACTTAGATTTCTGACTTGTATTTGGCTGCACATCAACTTCACTCATATTTCCAAAGGCCGTCTTAATGATTGCTGGAAGCATTTCTGACATTGTTTTGGTTGGGAACCAATTTGTATCCTGTGATGATAATCTCATTGTCAGTGATTCTTATTTTTAAATTGTGTTGAGTCACTAACAGGGTATGCCGAATTGAAACTTGAAACTCTAATATAAGTGGGCAGGGTCCAAGATAAGAACAAGAAGGTATTATAAATTCGCATGTCTAGTAAATAGAGGCATGTCATTGATATCTTTTCCTTTTTTAGTTATTTACAAGTTTCTGGAGAACTCTGCTGTCCTCTTCTTTTACTATCTGTATCAATTCAGGGAACTTGGGCACAATTAGTAGCAGAGATCAGTGGTCCCATTCCCTCAGGGCAATATACTATCTTGCTGGGGCAGGTAACTACCACTTGGTTTCTTTCCTTACTTGTACCTAGGTTTAGATGTTTAAAGATATAACATGACTGAGGCAATTTGAGCAAACCAAACCCTACTCATTTAATGTCCACAAATACTGTGGACAATAATTCAGTCCCTAAAGTCTACTCATACAAGAAATTTGTTTTGGGGGACAACTCAAGAGTTGAAAGATTTATGACCACTACATTATCAGATCCTTACGGACATTGAGGGCTTAGAGTGTGGGTGGGAACTGAGAGGACTTGTGTGCAAGGATGTGAGACACTCCCAGGAGACGTACAGAAAGAAGCAAGAAGACTGAGAGGAGCTGGAGATCATGTATTAGCTGCTGAAAGGGCCATAAAAATGATTTACTGTTGTTAATTTTACCTGATTTGTTAACCACCTCTCTTTCCAAAGGATATGGTTAGTAGATTAATGGGTTCCTCCTCCTCATCATCAACATTCTGATTCTTTCGTTCATTTAACATGGAAAAAAAAAACTTCCAGAAATCCAGAGGGGGAAGGAGTCATATGAAATGACAGAGAACTAGGGTGAAATTCCACAGAGTCTTTCTTAGACTACAGAATCACTATATGCACTTCAGTACGCATGAGGCCATGGCTCATTAAACGATTCCATAAAGCTAAAATATTAAAAAACTGATAAAAAAGAGGTCTGTCCAGAAAAAATACAGCCACTGTTAATATAATGACAATGGCTCGCACAACATCAATGTAACCTGACAGCCAAGGAGAGTGGACTGGAATGCACATGCATGAACAAAGATGACTTCACTGTACTAGTCAGTGAAGGCTATAGACGTTGAGTGGGCATGTGTACTGTGTGGCTATCACATTCAAAATGACTGAATGAGTCGAGAAACAAATCTGCATCAAACTTTGCATTAAGCTTGAACATTACTTGGCAGAAACTATTTGGGTGATTCAGAAGGCAACAGCTATGGGCAACTGGTGACTGGCAGCTTCATCACAACAACAGGCCTGCTGCTACATTACATCTTATGCAGTTTTTGGTGAAACATCAAATCACCTAGGTGACTCAGCACTCCCTACAGGTCAGATTTGGTGCTGTGTGACTTCTGGCTTTTCCCAAAACGAAAATCATCTTTGAAAGGGAAGAGATTTTAGACCATGGATAAAATTCAGGAAAATATGACATGACAGTTGATGGAGATTGGGAGAACTGAGTGAGGTCCCAAGGTGCCTGCCTACTTTGGAGGGGACTGCGGTGTCATTGTCCTGTGTACAATGTTTCTTGTTTCTTGTATCTCATATCTTCTTCAATAGATGTCTCTATTTTTCATATAACATGGCTGGATACTTTCTGAACAGACCTCACATATAATGTCCTATGAAGCCAACCCTGTATTTAGACTGTATTTCAAGTTGGCGTGTGTGTTGGATAGATTATTAAATACAAGGTATTGGAATAATTGGCCATCTGTTTAGGGTATGACCATTTTGGAAAACAATTTGGTGATTTCTTGTAAAGTCATCCATGTACTTACCACATGGCCTGTGTGCACTAACTTGGTCACATTTGACCTTACTGAAGAAAGTTAAAGAGATTGTACATGTATGATTGGCAGCCCCACCAGGACCACATGGAACGGAAGAGGGATAATTCTTCAAATGAATGGAGAAAGGGTTGGTGAGCATGCCAAAATAACCAAAGCAGGAGATGAATGAAGAGAGGGGAAGGGAAGTAAGAAAGATGAGAGAATTCTGTTGCAGATGGCAGAACTGAAAATTAAGACTCCTGTCAACCTCAGTTTACATTAAGACACTATCTAGAAAAATGGCTTGTTTCTGCAAAGAATTGTTTCTGTAAATTATATGAGAGGCCACTAAATATGAGTTAAACATATTCAACCATATATGGGTCTCTTTTCCCTAGGAGTAACAGAGTTATTCATGATGTTGCTTAAGACTGGTATAACTAAAAGGCAGACTTGGGCTCAGATTCCTAAAATAATAATTCATAATTAGTATGAGATCCATAAAGTGCCTGAGATTTTATGTTCCTACCCAAAAGTTTGGCTTCATCACTTGAAAGCCAGAAGGCTGCCACTGAGTGTCCCAGCTGTGGACCTATCTGGAAGCTTCAGGGACTGACTGCTTATTCACTACTGGGAGCACAAAGAGATGCTGCCTATGTAGGTATGTGGCCCTGGATCTCAGGATTGCAGGAGAGAGAGTGCCATTCTACCCTTACACTGATAGTGTAGCCTTGTCCTGCCATATTTGCAATCTGGCCAACTGAAGAGTCTCCCATTGCAAATATGGAGAACCAAGGTCTGTTTTTAGCAATGCCACTGGCCTTTTGGTTGACGTGGGCAAATTATTCACTGCTCTGTACTTTTATTTTTTTTAAAAAAAGCATAAGTAATTCTTACTCAACCTACTGTAGAGTTGGTTTGAATATCAAATAAGACAATAAACATGAATTTTCTTTGGGCAAATGAAATATCATTAAAAATTAAGATGATGTGCTGGTTATTCTTATTAACATTCCAGAACAGGGCCCGAACCCTCCCCTTCCTTCCAGATTATGGGTAATGGGAGAGGATTAAATTAGGATCATAATCAGGTTTGGAGTAATTATGTTTTAATATATTGCTATTCATGAAACATCAAAGACTTTTGTGGCTATGCCAGCTTCCTGAGAACCTAGGAATCATTGTGAATCCAGAAGAGGCATTAGTTGTTTTATCAGAGATAGAATATTTAATATTTTACAATGATACAAGGCAGCTTCTTATCTCTTGTCTCACAGCATGAAAAGAAATGGAGGGAGGGAGGAAAGGGAGGAGAGGGAGAGAGAGTGTGCTTTAACTTTCTAGAAGCACAGATTTTTGCTGGAAAGCTGACAGAGAGAGAGGGTCAATGAGCAAGAATGAAAATAGAATGATTTATTGAAGAAGAAAGAGTAGAGACATCAGTATCACACTGGCAGATACTTACTGAGAACAAATAATGAGCAAAAGGACCTCAGTGATACTCATCCAAATGGATCACAAATTGGATATGAGTCAGCAACAAGAGTCCTCTTGTTCATTAAATTTAGGGCTGGATACCGCATTAATATAATTTTATGCAGGTGTTTATGAAGCACTTACTTTTAATGTACACTTGCATTATCTCATTTAATCCTACTAGGTAGATGAGGTTGTTACTCATATTTCACAAGTAAGAAAGACAATAAACAGAAAGTTAAAGTCCTCCTACCCTTTATGGGGCAAATTTGGGATTTGAGCTGATACCTGTCACCATTGTATATTGACTCCCAGAGAGCGTCCCATTCATGTAGAACACGGGATGCAGTTCTGAGCTTTGGCAAAGGGGCTTGGCCAACCTTAAGAGGATTCAAAGGATAGCAGTGAAAGGAATAAGATTATTTACACTAGAGGAATAAAAGCTGAGATATGATTCATAGCAATGTTAACATATCTGATAGCAACTGGAATCAAGATGCGGGTGGTTTTGGAGAGCAATGGAGGATTCAGCATAAGCCAGGATCAAATTGTGACTGTTTCTAGAAGTGAAGGATGCTAAAAATTTGTGATGGTCATGGAGGTGCACCACTCCAAGATACTTGCTGTGCGAGCATAATGGAGAGCCTCCACACTCAGGCCAGGCCATGCTGCCCCTAGCTGGCCCTGGTCAGTGACAGCTGAGGAGATAAAAAAGCTGGGCCATTCCTATCCACTGGGGGACTCCCCACCTGAAATTCTCTCAGAACTACACTGCAGTCTGAAGTTTTTCCTACTGCAGCCTCCTCCTTTCTCCCGTCCTTTCCTAGGTATCAGACCTATGTCACAGACTGGAGGTTCTTGCCCCTTTCTCCTTCACACGCATTTCCCCAATAAATCTCTTGTATGTATAATCCTGTCTTGATGTTCACTTCTCAGAGACCCAAACTGCCACAATATCGAGTGTGTAGTAAAAGTGAAATAATAATTTTGTCTTTAATACCAGGCTTATTAATTAACTGAATAAGAAATTTTACATGCAGGCTCTTGGGGACCCAAAGAGAAAGTGCTTAGAAGATCATCCATCTTCTAGGCCTGAAGTTCTATGAGTCTGTATTTGGGATTTAAATATAACAGGATTAATGTTTTTGGTTTATTTTTTAAGGTACTCACTACAATATGGGAGTAAAAAACATAAGCATAATTTATTTATCTGAAAGATAGTGAGAAATGCCTGAAATGCCATCTTCATTGCTCCTGCCATCATCTCTGACCTGAACCCGTCACTGATGCTGTTGAAAGCATTGCAAAAGTGAATATGGACCAATATTCGTCAGTAACAGGAAGCTGCCAATCAAGGCTCGCACCATCCCCCAAACCACTTATGGAGTCCCTGAAGCAACATGACGAATCAACTCAAAATTTCCCAGAGTCTAAAGAATCAAATAGTCCATGGCTCAGACATTTGAACTGAATAGGTGAGAAGAGGTCTTTCTCTATACAGAACTTGACTCACATTAGCTTCGTCAGACCAACAGATAGATGTCTTGTGCATCAAGAACACAGAGGATCAGAGCCTTGAAAATCCTTTATAATTATTAAAGTAAGACATTTTAAAAATTACAAGGCTGTTTTTCCTTGCTTCTAACAAGCCACGTGACCTTGTGTAAATTATTTAAGCTCTCCAGGTCACCAAAAAAATTCTGGGTGAATCTGGTCTTGTCACTATGCTGTACACCTTAAACCAATACAAAATAATGCTGAAAGTGAACCGTAATTTAAAAACAGTTTTAAAGGTACAAACTTCCAGTTATAAAATAAGTAAGCCCTGGGACTATAAGGTACAGTGTGGTGACTCTAGTTAATAATACTGTTTTGTATATTTGAAAGTTGCTAAGTGAGTAGATCTTAAAATTTCTCATGACAAGAAAAAAATTGTAACTATGTATGATGGTGGATGTTAACTAGATTTTTTGTGGTTGTCAGTTCTCGGTGTACACAAATACTGAGTCACTATGTTGTGCACCTGAAACCAGTATAATTTTATATGTCAGTTATATATCAATAAAAAATATCTAGTGGAGAAAAAATATATATGTAAAATAAAATCATTGAAGTTGTAATTCTTACCTTGTATCAATGAATAAAGGTTATCCTTTGTTTCTTATGAGTACTAGGCTGTTTCAGAAAATGCCTTTTCATAGGGATACCATACAATTTTCCCAGGTGGATGTGTAATTGTCCCCTTTTGTATACTCAGTCAGAATAGTCAAAGCCTCTTTCTTACCTGAACAGCTTGTTTAAAGAACGTCATGGTGATGTTATAGTAAATAAGCTGTTTAAGATCAGATCCCAAGATGCAAACAACTCTACTATCAAACAATCACAGGGAATAAACACTTTTTAAGATTAAGCCTAAGTTTTTTTCTTTGCAAAAAAAAGTTGAATACCGTTAATGGTGAAATATACTCAGAATTAAGCTATGACAGGGTTGACCTGCTCTTCTAAGGCCTGCAGAAACCACTAAGGTCCTCTGTCACTTGGCTGTGTGGTTCTCCCAGTCAGAACAGCCAGCCTGTTGGCCTGCTCATGGGATGGAGAACCCCTTTCCCCTCCCTGGTGGCTGGGTGGGAGTCAGAAAGAATAGATGGAAGCAATGAGAGGCAAGAAAAGCACAGCACACACACCATTTGCCACCATTTGCCACGGAGGGCAGCCTGAGGCAGAGGTTTGGCAGGTGTGGACACTGCAGTAAGTGTTCACAATGTCTGCAACAGGCCAGGAGGAAGGGTGACTTGAAATTTGAGAAAGGCAGTCTTCAGAAGAGACAAGTTTTTAAGAATATATTTCCAATTTCATTTTCTTTTTTGGGGGGTGTGGTTAACTTTCAGGGGTATTGGGAGTTTTTTTGCTTTTCATTGCACTTAAGTAGTGTTCAGAGACATTGTGTGTAATGTAAATTTTTCTGAGTTGGCCTGGGAGCCTGTTCCTGCTCACTTCAAGCCACAAGCACAAACCACAATAATAATGGTATTATTCCTATGGTAAATGTATTCTGATCTTAAAAAATCTTACAAACAAGCTTTTAATGTATAAGCTATTTGTAAGCTGGGGTCTACATATATACTGAACTTCTATGCATTTGCTTATTAGATGTGTAGAAGGACCTACTATGTACCAGGCATCATGCTAGGTGCTGAGGATGACCTTAAGAAGCTCACAGTGCTGTGGAGAACACAGTGCACAGCTGAAGTGCATACATGGAGAGATGAGCAGGGCCACATTTGACCTTCATGGGTTCTTGGCACTTTTGTCTTGCTAGGCCCCTTCCTTCATAAATATATATAGATTACATTCTACAATCATGTTGGTGGTATAAATAGAAACATAATATAGGTGGATTATGTAGATCATACACAGTGCGGCAGAAGTAAGGCCTACTTGAATGTGGTTGGTAGGGTAATAATACGCATGTAATAATTTATCATTTTAATTTGAACATTTCACCTAAATGTCACATGGTGTGCTTGAGTGTGATATTATATTGCAGAATGTCATGCTTATGATTTTATGATAAAAAGAGTTCATAATAAAAAAGGCATTATTTGTGCCAGACTCTGTATTCTCTCCTCTCTCTCTCTCTCTCTGTCTCTCTCTGTCTCTCACTCTCTCTCTGCTGTTGCTGACTTTAAAAGAAATGAAATTTATCACGGGCCCTAGGCATCGTGTCGGCCATGATTAATGTAGAAGTCAGCCCTAGAGATGAGGACAAGGTGAAGATTCGCAGAAATGACACCTGAGGTGAGACAGAATTAACTAGGATAAAATGAAATTAAAACCAGAAAGTCAAGAGGAGAAAGGACATCATGGGAAAAAAGAACAGCATGGCAAAACCTTAGAAGTGTGAAAGCAAGGTGATAGATCCCCAAGAGGAACCCTAAATGGTAGGAAATGAGGTTGGGAAAGATGGGCCAAAATAGGAAGAATCTTTTATGTTATCCTCAGAACAGTGAGAAAGTAATGGGGGCAGCTTGGGAATTATATGTCCCATGTGCTTTGTGGAAAGATTGCAGTGGAGTGATGGAAGGAGGATGTGAGACCACCTGTAAGCATCACAGAGACAATCGTAAGCATCTCTGTGAGAAAGGACGATAACCTGCACTAGGAGAATGAACATGATGAGGATTCCCAAGGACACAGGTTGGTCAACAGGATATGAGGAAAGAGGCAGAAGTCTGGATTCTAATTTGTTCCCTTCTAAGCCCTTTAAGTACTGCTTGACTATCAATCAAACAGACCAAATTGAACCAATCAACCAACTCAGCTATCAGAAATAGTCACTGTCTGTAGTATTTTTCCTGATCATTCTGCTGTTGGTCTGATTGGACTAATTTGGACTTCTTCAAATCCCTGCTGTGTTGACACTCTGTTTAAACCCAGTTCTCTACCTCTGAGGCGGATCAGTGTATTGGTCATTTTATACTTGACCTTTGACTCTTTGTACTTCTGCTGTTCCTTCTGACCCCTTGGACTGACCCATCTTAACCAAGTCTATTCCACCTGACCTCCACACAGGGGAAGGGGACCAGACTTCTGTGCCTTGGTAGAACTGGTGAATGGCAGAGATATCGACTGAGCTCAGGAAAAGAGAGTAAAGAACAGATTGGGGGAAATTGAATACTTCAGCTCTGGATATGTTCAACTCTGAGGTTCCAAAGGGACAGGCTAGTAGACTTCAACCAAGGCAATCTCAACTGTGGTCCTAGAATTTGGGATAATGTTCTGAACTGGAGCCAGAAATGTATGTGCAGAAAAGAATTCACATAACAGGCTCAGACTATCCGCAGAAAGACCTGCATGTCAGTCAGGTTGACCCTTGGCTTGCATCTGGGAACTTGATTGAGGAGTGTTTCCACCATTCCCTAACTGATAAGGGTGGGCTGCTGTGCCTAGAATAGTTGTGTAAATAATATGGTTAATGCTGAACACCTGCTTTCCTCTGGGAGTCTAGAACTTCGGTATGTGCTAGGCAGAAGGTGCCTATGTGACCATGCCCCAGTAAAAACCTCAGGCACTAAGTCTGTAATGAGCTTTCCCAGTAGACAACATTTCTCTCATTCCATCACAGTTGATGTTGAAAGAATTAAGCGTGTACCCTGTGACTCTCCTGGGACAAAACTCTTAGAAGCTTGCCTGGCTTCCTCCAGACTTCCTCTGCTGTGCCTTTTCTCTCATAGATTGTGCTTTCTTCCTTTCCTGTGATAAATCTTAGCTTGGGCACAACTATATGCTGAGTCCTGTGAGTCCTGGCCAACCCACTACCCTTGGGGTGATTTGGGGGAACTGTGACAACAGGAGCTACCAGGAACACCAGGTAGTTCGGTGCTGCGAATAAAAATGTAAAAGAACCCATCCCAATCTAAATGGTTGCAGTGAACTGGTCATGTGACCTGACCCGGATTGGTCAGAGTGGAAAAGTCATTCTGCTTCATCCTGCAGACACACATGAGGATGCCTCTATCCTATTGTAAGGCACACTTGTCTGAAATGTAGCAAAGGGACAAGGGTGACACTCAAGGGATGACTCCAAAGGTTCTCAACTATGCCAGAAGCAAAATCTATTTAGCTAAGAATGAAAACAATGGAAAGATCTTTCTAACAAAATGCTAAAAAAAACCCCCAAAAACTAAAGATATTGTAAGGGCCATGACTATTCCTTATAGCAAGTCAAGAATGATACTTTACAAGATTTCTGGAAATGGATACAAGACCCCAAATGAAATTAAGAGGCTAAGTTTTCAGAAGTTGTATTGTCAAAAAAGCCTCTAACCTGCTATGCAGAGACCTATAACTGTCCCTGAACCAAGCACTCACATCAAAGTGAGGTCACAAATACCCCCTCAGACCTTTTTCCACCCCGTACCCACCCACTACCACCAACAACAACTGGGGAATCTTTCCTCAGTGCCTTTCTGAAGGTGGCCCTAACTTAGGATCTGGACCAGACAAACTGGTTGATCAAACAACTTACTCTACATCCAGGTAAGTGAGTCAACGAAGAGATGCTTATGAGACTCACTATTCCTATCATTCATTCTACTAAGCTTACTCAGCAAGATGTGATATATGTATTCTGTACCAGTAATCAATGTCATCGATAACACTTCTTTCCTCCTTTTTAGTTTGATCTTTATTCTACTTTACCTTATCTGGTAGATAGAAGCTACATTTATCATTTGTCCCATAAACAGGATGGTGAGGAGTCATGATTAAATCTGATGAAATCCAAGCTAGTGAAGGAATAGACACTATCCAGAAAACCTAAATTCAAAAGAGTGACTATTGTTTCACTTCACAATACAGAAACTATAAATAAATTTGGATCATCTCCCTTGGGGAGAATGTGAAAATGTTTGGAATTGTTCTAAAGACAGTTGGATCATGGTTAAATAGGAGCATTTTTGCAATTAAAGGTATGAGGAGGGGTGCATGTGCACTAGGACACCAGGTGGTAACTCCATCTTCAAATAAAACACTAATACAGTAGAGAAAAAAATACATCTAAAAGTGGTTTTTTTATTTTCCAAGAAAAAAAATGTGTTTACAAAACAAAGAAAAAATATGGGGGCCAAATCAGTCTTCAGAGATTTAATGCTTGAAATAAAACAAACAAACAAAAAAACTTGCTGAAAGTAATTATGGACCCCCAGTTATCATAAGGGCAAATATATCTAGGACCTAATACACTCATCATCCCTGAAAAGATCCCACAATCTGTCTCTACAGATTGAAGAGACGATCACCACTGACACTCATGTGCTTTGGAACATAGAACATTGGCCTCCTCTATGAGTAGATGGGTCTGGCTTCCTAGGAAATCATCTCCTTTATCTGTGTTAACAAATATCCCAGCTCTCTCATTCCCAATGTTACACAAGAATGAGGGAGAGATCCCAAATGAGCCTGCTCCCAATGCCAAGGGAATAGTAATGACCCTATTTACATAGAGTGCTATTTCTACACAATTCTTCCTCTGGCCAGAGATTATTCAAATAGAGAGATACAGAAAGATTAGAAGTTCATTATAATTTCTTGTCTGGGAATAATATTTATGAAAATGCCCCAGAGTCAGTTTATTAACCCCGGTCCTTAACACAGCATCATCAGATGCCTTGCTCATCTCTTTTCTGGATTCCTCCTTATAACACAGTTTGTTTTATATCTTTTAGGAACAGTCCTCCTCTCTTCATGACACAGAGAGGGTGTATTTGCATATGGAAGTGAGGGTAGTCACAAAGACATGATGTAACAGAGTTATAAAATTTAAAAAAATATCTTTAGGAAGGAGTAAATTAGACTGAAAACTTCCTAAGGCACCCTGCTTCTCCAGAACGCAGCACAGTGGAAGGAGCACAGGCATGGGAAGCAAATGGCCCTGTGACCAACTCTCAACTTGGCCACTGACTGTGTTGAGTAGCAATAATACTTCAAGGAGATCTTGGGGAAGTTTAAATTATGAATTCATATAAACATTGAAATAACCTCATAAGAGTAAATAAAAGTTAATCAAATATGGGTCATAAGAATGCTAGTTGAAACTATAAAATCTGGGAAACAGGGTGAAAAGAAAAATACATGGGAAAACAACTGTGAAGATGACAGTTTAGAAATAGACATTTGTAAGACAGCCACAATATAAAGGAAAGTTCTAAGCTCATGACATGGAACGTAGTATTCAAACAAAAAATATTAAACTGCAGTATTTGTTCCTTTCCATATTGGAATCACAAAAGGTACAATCATCGCCAATAGAAGCTACAAATAGATAACGAGCCTTTGTATTTGTCATCAGCCATGTTTACTGAGAAATAAATCAAAATATTACAGAAAACACTTCTTTGTCTCCAACTAGGGTGCCAATTTACAAAATCCATTAAGCTTTCCTGCTGCTTTCAGAAGTTTTATACATAGTCCATGTCTATTTCTGTTTCAAATGTCTATCTGAGATTTTGTCACATGCTTGTCCTACTATGTCTTACAAAGAACTGAGTCAAACAAAGAATCAATATGCTTTTATTTTTTTTATCCCTACTTTTTTCATCTCCCCCTTTCTTTGTTGTCCTAACTGATCAGGTCAGGGGAGGTAGAACTTCCTAAGGAATATTCCACATGAACAATAAATGCTGGATTTAGTCTCTTGGCAAAAGGTAACACTGAAATGAGTGAGATATATGAATAAGATTATGTTTAAAATACATATCTAAACTGACATAGCTTTGACCCTCCTTCACTTAGGTGATTCTCCATCTGTGAATAAATGACTCTCCCACCTCTTCGTATTGAACTAGAAACCAAATGTCTTTTCTTGTCCAACATTTTTATACACTTTTCACTTTGCAGTTTACTGCCATCGCTTTAGGTTAATCAGCAACCGATGATGACAGTAATGATTATCTGATCATAATTATGAACAATAACAATAAACAATAGTTCCTTTATTGTTTTTTTTGTTTCCCATCTTTCTCTAGTCCATTGTGTTCTGAACACACCCATCTTCCTGAAACATGAAAAATAATCTTACCATTCACCACAAAAATTCAGCAAGAGACATCTAAAGTCTGTAAGGTAAAGGAAAAAATTCCTTAGTCTGGTATTCAAAGCTTTCAAATCAAACTGCCCAGTCTTATGTCCCATGACTTACCTACATAAATCATTTACTCCAAAGAATGTCATGACCTTTATTAAAGCCTTTCACTCCAGGTATTAAATGTACTCTCCAATAATTCCTATGCAGACACCTTACCTATTGAATTTAATACATGGTTAGCAAAAGTAGGTTTATAGTTACTAAAAATAAATAATAAAATAATAAATAAGTAATATAAGAATAAACTGTTTCATGTATTCACAACTGTAGACTTATTTTTGCCCACCTGTATAATCACTAATAATAACAAGAAACTAAATCTTGAGATGTATCAAAATCTCACAGAATCTGGCCTGCAGGTACATATTCTCATGATTTTACCCAAGCAGGATCACTACTGGAAAACAATGTCATAAAAGTCAGAACAGTAATTCACTTGTCAATTGATTTTTGATTCCTAAAAGCAAATATGTCCTTCCCATGATGATACAAACTTTGTCTTTTAGGCCTCTGCTGAATTCTCAACACCTGCAACATTCCCTGGCACCTGGTACATACAAAATAAATGTTTTTTAAGTGAATGAACCACAGCAGAACAACAGAACAGATCACACACAGCTTTGTTTTAAAATTTATTAGTAGAAATAGATCTTTAATGTATATTTTGTATATATATAAATTCTACATTCTTTTAAGGGTGTTTTGTTTTATTTGGAGTTTGGGGGCCTCCAAATGAACTTAACATATTATCTATGCATTTGATTCTTTATAGATGTTTCTTAGACTCTAAAATGAAATCTGAGGACCCATGCACATTGTGTACCTTACTGACTTTAATTCAGAGAACTGTCTGCACTTCCAAAAAAAGTCACAAAAAGGCTGAATTCAAGTTAAATAACCTATATGGTCTAAAATGTTCATGTCCCATTTCTGAATAAAGAAAGACTTCTTCAGCATTATATATTGCTTGCTGTCTAATAAGTCAGATTGTCAGAGATGCTTCATTAAATTATCTATTTTTAAATATCTTAATCTACTCCCTCCCAGAGATGATCTTATAAATATTAAACATTGTGCCATATGCAGTATTAGCTGAAAAGCTTAAATAAAAACCAAATGGGTAGTTTGTAGACTGAATATTTTAACCTTAAAATTGTAGAGCTATATAAACACATGTGGTATACTCTATATAAATTTAACATTTCAAGTAACTTAAATACATTTAGCAAACATTTGGCCAAATACTCTTTTCGTGAAAAGATATTGACCTTAGAATAAAAAGGTCATGAAAGGCTTATTTAGACACTGATGTCTGGACATAGTACTAGGCCTATGGAATTTGAAATTCCAAGTAAAGTCTGTTGTACTTTAAGAAAAACAAGATTGGTTTTTAGCCTACTGAACTGTGCAGCACATACAAAAGTGCTTAGCATGACAAAATTTACCAAAATAAAAACATTTTAAAGGTTATTTGGTTCTAGAAATATTAAGTATTCTGTACTTTTGGATAATTTAGCATCTGCCTTTTAAATTTTATATAAATGTTTTTTAAACAAGTTTAAAAAGCACACAAAAATAGTTTAAACTATAATAATCTGTTATTTTTCATCCTGGTTAGCTCATCACAAATAACTCAACAAAAGAATGCTTGAATACTCAGCTCCACTAAAATTCAGTATTCAAAAGGATCTATCATGTCATCCATTGTGTGGTACACTAGACCCTAAGACAGGCTGCCGGCAGACAGGACAAGTACAATTCTCTGAGAGCCATCGGTCAATACAATGGATGTGAAATTCGTGCATGCAAGGTAACTGCCTCAGCTTGTTTCCAGTTACATAGTCACTGATACACACACTACAGATTTTACCTAGTTCATTGTCAATACTTTTAGGCTCATAGTTCCGGGTAGAAAGATTATCGATCTGCTCTTTGGTTAAACCGCATATGTGATCGTCACCATCACCTTCATGTAGTAAAACGAAGTGAGCAAGGCGAAGAATAGGTAGTGCTCCAGTTTCCACCAAGTTATTTGAATTTCCTAACTGCCTACTGCTTCTATCACTGTTTTGGGCATGGGGCTGGGTGGTCTCATTCTCATCACTCATTCCAGTGCTGTCTTCTTGGGCCTGCCTGGCCTGAGGCAAACCTTCATGGTGCTGGCTGCTGTCATTCACTGGACCCGGGTTACTTAGTTCTGAGTGTATATCTGGTAAATGCTGACCATTTCTCTGAATCTCTGACTCAGATTCACCCTCCATTACAGAACTCGGTTCTCCAGATCCAGTCATGATCTGTCTTAAAATCGACTGAAGAGCCACTGAGGACGGTTCAACAAGTTCATTCTCAGATATTCTCCGAACAGGAACTGTTATGGTACTAACATAGGTTCGAATACCTGACTGCTCTAAATGAGAAAGAGTTCGTTGAAAGCCTCTGATATTGTTTTCGATGGTGACCGTATTTTCTGTGAGCCCTACTCTAGATTGAGTTCTGTTTGCAATACTATCCCGATCTCTGTTCTCTCCAGGACGAATCCTTCTCACCTGAAGGTCCAGTGTGATTGCTGGATGCCGTGCAGCAGTTGAGGATCTGCTAGATTCTTCTCCTTCTTCTACTGTTATTCTTGGCACAAGCCTTGAGTTAGAGAATGGGGTATATCTTCTACCTCTTTGTGCTCTATCTTGTTCTAAAAATACAGGAGTTATACCTCTCCTCCTAACAGTTCTTCTAATGGTTTGTTGTACAGGTCTATCTTCCCTCTGTGAGTTATGATAAACAGTGCCCCTTTGTCTTTGAATTGGTGAACGGCTTCGACTATTCAAAGTAGACTGTAATCTTATTGGCTCTAATCTTTGGTTTGTATTCCTCACTGTAACATTGCTTCTAGCCCCATTTTCCCACACATGTGCTGCTCCAAATCGCTGCCCCTCCCTTTGCCTGAGTTCACTACCACCTGACTGGTTTGTGTGACTACTGAAATTAGCCTGTGGAGCCCTAGTTCTAGGAATGCCAACTGCTCCCCTGGTTCCATTTCTTAATCTTCCTGATGTTGACAAAGATCCTTCTACTGAATTCTGCCCCCTCGAGCCAAGCCTAGCTCCTGGAATGTTGGAACTACTACCACTGAAATTCACTGAGGTTTGGCTTCTTGTTCGCCTAGCCACAGGACTCAGTGATCTTCGCTGTCTATTTGTGGTATGATCACTGCTAATATCTGAAAGGGGAATGCCTGCATAATCTTCATCATGAGTTTCAAATCCTCTGTTCTCATGACTGATGTGGATTTCCATACTAAACCGAAAGTCTCCACTATTAGGGTTTGTTCGACTCACAACTCTCCAAGTTTGGTTTCCATTTTGTCCACTCCGAATTGCATGGCCTCTACGACGAAAGGTGTTCAACCATTCCAGTAGGGCATCTTCATTCGAACTTTCTCTAGGGACTTCTGAGTCTGAGAAGCAAACCAAATCAACTTAAGACCAATTTTTAAAATCTGTCCTTAGATTTTTATTGAAAGCTTGCATGAAAAAGTTTTTATTAAATTAAATTACATTTAAGAACATCTGTGCATTTTAATAAGTGAAAATGGCAAAAAAACCCAACTTTTTAATAGAAAGGTGTACATTATAAGCATACTATAATACATACTTATGTATTATAAAAATTTACTATTTATGCAAAGCTGTGAAAAAATTCACACACCTGCTTTCTATATGCCTATTATTGGCAAAACATTAAGGCAAATAAGAAATATTTCCCATACTAGAATTATACATTTAGATCACTTTATTCATATGGCAATGTCAATAAAATACAGTGGCAAAATTTATATATAATTCATCTTAAATTTGTGGAATCCTTCTGGTGAAGGTAATTCAATCAACATTTTTGCAAATAGGTATTTTTGTAACCTTGGGAATTTTATCCTATTTCTTGGGAACTGCCCAAAATTTATAGCTGAAGAAATGTGGCTTTCTGAAACATTGTTAGAACTACATTATCTGTATTTATGTAAAACTCAGGAACTTTAGGCAGGTTATTTAAGTTCTCTATAGCTGTATCCTTGTCTGTAAATTGGAGATAGTCTATAAATTCATAGAATTATCATGAGGATAAAATAAGCTATTGTATATAAAACGAATAGTACAATACTTGGCACACAGGAAAAACTCAATGGTAGCTATTATACATAATGTAATAAAATACATTTTCTGTTCCTTTAGAACGTAAGCTCCATGAAGACTAAGGCTTATTTGCATTAAATCCCCATCCTCTACAACAGTATCTGGTACAAATAAGACTATTAATTAATATTGCTTAATGAATCAGTTCAGATATAAATGTGTCCCTGAAGAACTTTGACTCTGACCTTGTTATTATGGTAAGCTTAAATTTTCCAATTTTGCCAGTGGATTATACAAAGCAAAAAACTGAGCAAAAAGGAAAAAGGACTGATGGACACGGACAACAGTGTGGTGATTGCAGGGGGAGAGGAGGATATAAGGGAACTAAATGGTAATGAAAAAAATACAACAAAAATATTTTAAAAATTAACAAAAACCGAATAAAAAGCATTCTAATTAACATTAACTATATAGACTTTAACCTTAAAGTTTGTTCTACTCAAAAACAACTATTAAATGAGATTGCTTTTGTTTCATTTCATTAGCGCAATCTCTCACAAAAAACGTTTTAAAGTGTTGACTTAAAGCCGTTAATCAGCCTCTGGTGTCATAAAATATATAACAACTTTCACCATATTCTAAAGATTTAAGCTATTTTACATGTGGTGAGTATATTTTCAATATGGTAGTGCAATTTACATACCTAAACATAAAGTAAAAATAGGGTTAATACCCAATTTCCATTTTAATTTGGAAAAAGACCTGAGTAAAAGGCAGGTAAACATTAATCATTCTAAATGCAACTTCCTTCTTTAATTACAAGAACGTAGTGATAACAGTGTATGTCCAAGAGTTCACTATTTATCTAACAAAATCTTTCCTACCCTTCTTCCACTGTGAATGCAGTGTAATGGTCATGTGGACAGGCTGGCAGTTAGGTGTGGCCCTGTCACTAAGTCCTCATCAATGGAATGGGAGTGGAAGCGATATACCTCACTTTCAGGCTGGGGCCTGTATCCTTTATGCCAGCTGGAACCTAAATATGGTTGTGACTTAGCTCCATCAGGCAAATAGTACCCTAGCACAGTTGGGTCCAATAAAACTTTGTGGCACAGTGGAGATGTCCTATATCTACCCTGTCCAAAGCAGAAGCCACTAGCCACATGACTGTTAAGCACTTGAATGTGGCTAACATGACGGAGACACTGTATTTTTTATTTTATTTCACTTGAATTTAAGTCACATGCAGATGGCATAGTTGTAGAAACTCGGCCAGCTAGATGGGTCCCAGGAGGCTTTATGGAGTAAAATTTGCCTATCTTCCCTGGCCTGTTAACATGAAGGGAAGATAGAAGTTTAGGAGTTTATTTAACATAGAAGCTCTATCTTATTGAGCCATTGCATTGTTTGGTTATTAATAGTCTTTGCCATAACTAGTATAATGTTCTTAATATTGTATATGAAACTACTAGTAATAAGTACCTCTGGGGATGGAAGTGGAACTAGGAAGAGGAACATTAAGGTGGCTTCACTTTTAACTTTATATACTTTTTATTCAGTTTGAATTCTTTTTACAAGCACTTTGTTTTTTAATCAGAACTTCTTGTATTATGACTGAGTGTCTTTTCAATAAAATGACAAAGCAAACACAAAAACAAAACAAGCAAAACAGGTTTTCTGACTCAGTCTTCCTGTATTGCTTTGCATAAATTTTTAGAAGTGAGGTTTACTTATATTATTTTTAAAAAGATATTGTATACATTCTAAGATGAAAACGAACTATGGTGGTAAGTAACCTAACTGTATACTTTTTCATATACATGAGCTCCCTGAAGGCAATCTGTGTTAGCCATCTCTGTATTCAGACCCTGTCCCATATTGCAGAATTATACTGCTTTGCATATAATACATAAATACTGAGTAGCATGCCAAAACTGGAAAACATTAAAAGCAAACATATTGTACAAGAGCCAGTAAATTCATTTCTGCAATGGCTCTAATAAAACTTGTTCCTTACGGAAAGGAGTCCACAATACCTCTGGTATTTGTCCCATTTCCCAAGTCAGGCTGAGATGCTAATTGTTCCTTGACTCCATCTAACCGCTGTTGTAGTTCTTCTAATGTTATTTCTCCTAAAACAATGAAAAATTTCTCACTGAAATTAAAAACTTTAACTAAGTTTTATTATAACTCATGAAGGATAAGACTAATCTTTAGCCGTAGGATAAATTTTATTGTGTTCATTATGTAAATTAAAGACAGTTAAAACATTTAAATGATGCTAATATACATCATTTTGGTTGCTTAGTTTATTAATATTTTATTTAAATTAAGATTTAATTTGAATAATTGATAAAGTGCTCTCAGTCAATACACTTACGAACCCATAAGCTATAATTCCATTGATTTTTGTCAGAGTTAAAAAGAAATTAAGAAGGGAGTATTTCTAGAGAAAACTTCAAATCTTTATTTACCTGAATTTTACCTCAACAGTTCAATGGTATGGGTCATCAATATATAATATGTAAGGATGCACTATATAAGTATATAATACACAAACATACAAGTTTCAATGAGTTCGTCTGTAAAATAAATTTGTAACATATTTATACAGCACATTGGACTTTTTGGCAGCTATTAACTCAGCCAAATTAATTACATTACCTCAAATGTAACAATTGAGTTTTAAATACAATAGTCCCCCCTTATCTGTGGGAGACATACTCCAAGACCCCCAGTGGATGCCCAAAACTGTGGATAGTATCAAACCCTACATATACTGTTTTTTCCTATACATATACAGCTATGATAAAGTTTAATTTTTAAATTAAGCACAGTAAAAGACTAACAATGACAATAACACAAAACAATTATAACAATATACTGTAATTAAATGTATGTACATGGCTTTGGGGCCATTATTAAGTAAAATAAGGGTTACTTGAAGGCAAGCACTACCACATACCACCACAGTTAATCTGGTAACTGAAACTGCTACTGTGTGACTAATGGGTGTGTAGTGTAAGTAGTGTGATAGGACGGACTAAAGGGATCATTCAAGTTCAGGGCAGGACAGCACAGGATTTCATCATGGTATTCAGAATTGCATGATATTTATTAATGCCTTGGGTAGCTGAAACCTCAGAAAGAGAAACCATGGATAAGCAGGGAGGTAGTGGGGGGAAAGCAGACACACAATTATCATAATTTTATTTGTAGAAATATTACTTAAGAGAAATAGGGCCATCTATGTAAATATTTGACACTATTACATACATTAACTTGTCTGTTAGTTTGGCATTTGTATAACAGTGCTCCACGTATAATATTCTTAACCTAGCTATAAAATACAAAAGGCAGTGATTTTCTATTTTGTTATATTAAAAAGTTCTTAAATTCACAGAAACAGCACACCATATATTGAGAGAGAGAAGAAAGGGAAAAAAAACTATCTTTATTTTGTCTCCTCTGTTACCCATCTCTTACCAGGGGTGCCTAAAAGACTATGGTCTCTCATTAGCCGGTAATCGTCATCACTGAGTTCATTAATAAACTGATAATAAGCTTCTTCTCTGTGGAGACGCTCTCGCTGCCGTCTTCTCTCATTTTCACGATGACCATGGTCTTGGAATGAGGTTTCTTCCCCATCATCATCTGATCTAGATCTAGGCTGATTCATACTGAGATTCCTGGCTTTCTGTTTCAACAACAGATATACACATATGATGCAAGGTGTTAGTCATGGACTATACATACGTGACTTCATGTAATTCACTTTTATACATATTTTAATGTTTATGTTTTTAAGATTTTTTATTTACTTTTTAGTGAGGGGGAAGGGAAAGAGAAAGAGAGGGAGAGAAACATTGATGTGAGAAACACTGATCAGTTGCCTCTCACATGTCCCCAATTGGACACCCAGCCTGCAACCCAGGTATGTGCCCTGACTAGGAATCTAACCTGTTACCTTTCGGTTTGCAGGACGCCACCCAACCCACTGAGCTACACCAGTCAGGGCAATATTTTTATTTGCAAATTTTGTTCCCAAATACTTCATGTGCCAAATCTTGCAGTGAGAACTTTTATATAAAATGTAAAATGGTTTCTGGGAAGTAGAATACATTGGACCTACTTCTTTGTTTAAAGCCTTCATTTAAGTCAGACTGGATTTGGTTTCACCACACATTTCTCATACCTGAACGGCAAAGTGATTATCTAGTTTTATACTCTTTGGCTGTCCAGTACAGTTGGTCTGAAAGCCCTAGTTAATGTTTCAAATATATGGGTACTTCATGTTAGCATACAAATTCTAAGCTTGAATCACACACTGTCTTTTTTTAATAAACAAATGACTATTGGGAGGTTATTATTTACATTTATTTTCAGCAAGGATATTCTTCCCAAAATAAAGCTCATAAATGTAATATTGTGTCCCCCCAACCCAAATGTACTTTGTCGAGGTAAAAATAATTTAGCTTACTGAATAGACTTGACATTGATGTCTCCTTAAATCTAACAGGAAAAAAATACCTCATGCATGGCTATGAGGTTTGCTAGAGTTCATCAGAATACTTGGCATCTCAACACCTGAAACCTCATCCCTAAACCTAGAATTGTCAGTTCCCAAGGTTTCTGAGTGCCAGTGAAATGTCCTGATATTGTCTAAGCAAACACTGTTTGGGATTATACTTAAATGTCATCCCTGAGAAGCTTACTTTTAACCTATAAGGAAATCAAGGAAGGAAATAATTTGTCATAAATATTTTAGAATTTATTTTTTTTTAATTTTCCTTTATTGATGAGAGAGAGAGAGAAAGAGACAGAGATATCAGTTTGCTGTTCCCCTTATTTATGCATTCATTTGCTTGGTTCTTGTCTGTGCCCTGACCAGGGATGGAACTTGGCAACCTTGGCATATTGGGACAACACTAACCAACTGAGTTACCCTACCAGGGCTTAGAATTTCTTAAACACATCTATTTTAAAAGTCATTAAAGCAACTCTTCTCGGCTGGGAGTGCACATCAAACTCACTAGAGAAAATTTTAAGAAATACAGATGCCCAGATCTCATTTCCAATCCTTGGTCAGAATTTTCCAGGGTAAGGCCAAGTCAGTCTTTAACAGCTAAGTTGGGTGTTTCTGTGGATGAAATAAACTATTCCTTCAACATTTCCAGTAAGTAATACAGCACATGACTTAATAGAAGCTGTACAATCGAATGACTAGTTTGTCAGTGAAGCAACTGTTGCAACTCTGACTCAGTGTTTGAGAAGCAAACTACTTTAAATATAAAGTGAAATGAGCCTGCAAGTCTAAACTATTTTATGAGTAAGCAACAATCCAATTTCATGCGTATTCTAACATTCAATTACAAATTCAAGGATTTTTTACAGTGATTATGATGTCATTTTTAAAAGGAAAGATCTAGTAGCACTATTCAATCAAATGGAAATTAATATAGTACTAAAGCCTCAACATTTATTTCTATTTTCAGAACGATAGAACTAGATAACCATTAGTAAAGACCATATTTGGTAGGTAAAGCAGTAATATGATTTTTGTATCAGACAATTTAAGAAATTGAATCCTATAATAAAATCAAGCTATCCTAACAGTATTCAAAACTTAAGAGCTTCTTCTCGAAGGTATTTTTTTTGTGTAATTAACCACAATTACATTGAAGTGGATACCTTATTTGCCTTTCAACATGCTTTTAATGTATGCAATGGTATCCATTCTTCAATGGCTTTTGTGCTTTTTTTGAGAGCTGCCCATCTGAAGCAATAAAAGAAAGTTAAATTACTCAATAAATTGTCTCTTTGAACGCTAGAAGCGGCCGGTAGTCCCCCAACTCTGCTGCAAAGCCAAAGCAAAATGTCCAGTGAATTTTGTTAAGACGGTCACCTAGAAAATTAGATTTCAGAACAGATCATGAAAAGCTCCCTCAAGGCCATTTCTCTCACCACAGAAACTAACCCTTGCCTCCTACACAGGACGGCTCCCGGGATTACAACTCCTCTCTGAAAGGCTTTCCTTCCTTCCTATGGCTTTCCCATTCGGATGTGGTCAGGATTAAGTGTCTCCTGTTTACTTCTAAATCTGTACTTTCTTGCCGCCACCGCCCTCCTCCAGCTACTGGTTCCTTTTCTGGCCGTTGCGAACGAAGCTCGCGCGGGGGTACGGTCCCCACTACAATAAACAAACTGGGCTGCAAGGGCCAGCGAACCTCTCCCCAACGCTTCCTTTAGTGACCTAGGTTCCCGCAGTGAAGCAGGTGACGGGCGGTGCATCTGAACCAATCACCAATGAAGGGAGCTCCGTTAGAGAAGTAGACCAATCGGAGAAGAGATGGCCCTCAAGGACCGCCCACTTTTTTAGCAACATCTAGCGGTGGAGCCCAGAGGGATCTCCGGAGCTCAGCTCACGAGGACCTGGGCTGTCCTCCTGCAGCCCGCAGAAAAGTCTGTGGCAGGTGGCTGTCCTTTCAGATCTCGGAGACTGTGACAGGGAGGCGAGAGAGGCTTCCCCCGCAGGCCGCTGCGACCTCTAATCTGTACTGAAGAAAGGCCAGAAGCCCAGGCTGCACCTTGGGATTGTTCAGCTGGAGGGAGGTTATGAAGGGGGAATGGCAAACCCCATTCGTTCTTCTCCACGGATTGGTCAACGCGCTCGGTGGAGAGGAGAGGCTTCTCCGCGGGCCCAGCGCTCGCGGGTGCTACTGAGAACTGCGTCGGGTGGGACCCGAGAGTCCGGCCTACCGCGTTCCGCCCTCCGCGCTGCGGTCTCAGCACTCGAGTCCAGGGCTGGGAGTCACTGGACCTCCAGGGGTGCTGTGTACCCGGTGGTGCAGCGCTCACAGCAGCCGCTAGTCCCGGGGACACAGCCTGCTTTCCACTCTCGAGTACCAGCACCTGCTCTGCTCTTTGGTGCCGCTTGTTAGCGACCCGACAGTCTTGTACCTACCTATCTCAATGCCCAAGTACCCCGAAGTTAACCACCCAGGCTCTTTCCCTTCTTGCTGATTGGGACCTGGAAATTACAAATCTGGGAAGGACAGCCGCCCGCTTGTATTTGTTTCTTCACTTTCCCGCTAGGAAGGCACTTGGAACCCCCCCACATTCACATCTCTGATATTACGTCTGAGTTGAAACCGTTATCAAACTCACCATTAGTTAAGTCCTTGACTAGGACTTTGCCCAGCCTGGTTATATAGACTGACTACATTCCTGACATCCTACCATCCAGAAGACTTCATCAAATTCAATTATTGCCCTGCTGTTATT
>PVIA01010856.1:32131-48814 GCA_004024845.1 Tonatia bakeri | reverse complement strand
GGAAGGGCAGATAAAGTGCTTCTCAGACAAGGCCAAGTTAAAAGAGTTCATCATCACCAAGCCCTTACTATATGAAATGTTAAAGGGACTTACCTAAGAAAAAGAAGATTAAAAATATGAACAGTAAAAAAAAAGTCATCAAATGGAGGGTTAGCAACAGAGAATTAGGAAGAGGAAGGAAGGGGGAAAAGATATAGAGAATAAGTAGCATAGACAGTAGGTAGAAAATAGACAGGGGGAGGGTAGGAATAGTATGGGACATGTAGACACTAGAGAACTTATGACACATGGACATGAACCAAAGGGGGGAATGAGGGTGGGAGGGGATGGGCAGGGTGGTGGGGAGTGAGGGGGGAAAATGGGCCAACTATAGTAGCATAATCAATAAAATAAAGAATTTAAAAATAAAATGAGAAGAGAGAATTCTCAGATAACTTTTCTTTAATAATGAATATTTTATTTGTTTATATTGATTGCTTATTTTTTATTAGGATTACACTGATTTAAAACTATTTTATTAGTTTCAGGTGTCCAACATTATAATTTGACTTTTATATACACAACTGTGTACTCACCACAGAATATCTAGTTTTTGTCACACCATACAGTTGACTCCTTTTACCCATTTGCCTTCTTCCCCAATCCCTTGCCCTCTGGTAACACCAATATGCTTTCTGTATGTGTAACTTTGTTTTGTTTGTTTTTATTCTATATGAGTCAAATCACATGGTATCTGTTTCTCTGTATGAGGTATTTCACTTAGCATAGTATCATCAAGAGCCACCCATGTTGTCAAAATGGTAAGATTTTATATTTTTATTGCTGAGTAGTACTTCATTATATTTATATCTATGTATATACACATATATATACACACACACTAATGCCATATGTCATATATATATATCACATCTTCCTTATCCATTTATCAGATGCCTTTTTTGGGAACTTTATTCTTAAGTTAACAAAAACAAATATGTTAGAAAACACTCTTTAAAGTTATGCTTTGTATCATTGAATGTACTTGGTGTCTTATTTTTCTGGTATTATTTCCATAAAATGATAAGAAACAGAATTTGGTAAGCTAAATAGCTTCACCAAGTTGAGTTGATCATTTATATTTCAAAGGCTTTCTGTTATGTTATTGCCAAATTCCAGGCTATCCTTGGAACTTCACCAACATTAGATCCAGGACTTAAATGCAGTCTACTTGCTCATTCAGTTGTGGTTGTCATTATGTCCTGGATTTGAGTACTAAATAACTTTTTGTGGGGGATTGAATTTTCAACTGGAGAGTGGAAAGAACTTGCTGTATATGCTATTCAAATACAGACTTGCCCATTGTTTAGAAGAAAAACTTGTATAACACCATATTACCTGCATCTCAAGGTAGTACTCATGGTGAAATAAGATATTTGACAGAGAAGCTGACCTCTAAACAAACATTCTAACATTTAACATCTAAATAAACATGGACGCAGCATTCTCAGACTATCTGAATTGAGATGATTCAGATTTAATATGTTTCCCAAAGTCGTTTTGGTAGAAATGTAGCCCCATCATATAGCAATTTTAGGTCATTACATTCAGTCCTTTGGAGAGAGCCTTTATATTTTCATTTGAATTTACTGACAAGTTTGTATAGTAATTTATAACTGTTATATGGTAACTACATTGGTAATAATATTCAGCATATAATCTCCCAAATTCACTACACCAAAAGGTACTTTGGATAGTTAGATGCATAATTTTTAGTATGTTTGCTAAAAATGTGTCATTATTCCAGTTACACCTCAAGCTTGAGCAGTCAGTCTCAAAGTATTCTTCCTAAAGAAGAACAAAGAAATTTCCTCCATTCCTGATTTATAGAAATAGTGTGATCATATTTATTTATTTCATTAGTAGACATGTCTATTATGACAACCTTTGTTTGATGTACAAACCAAGACAACTAGAAGTATTTGCAAGGTAGGGAAAACTAGTAAAAGTGATGTATTTGTATCCTAATGATTACAGCTCAATTAAAGTAATAAGCCTAGTACATAATTTTAGATAATAGCCACATAAACCTTTATAAACTACATGCCACCCTAAAACATGTTGAAACTTTACAAGAGAGACCCATTTTTCAATAATGCATAATTTTCCTTATAATTTTGAAAATATCTTGTACTCTACAGTTATATATAACTATAATTTTTTAACACACTAATCCATACCACTTTAGAACAGAGTGGTTCTATTTGACAAAAATCCTAAAAGAACCTTAATAATAATTGTTATAATGACTATTGTAATCTGTTTGGCATGAACCAGCCTAGTATTGGTAGAACCCACTTTATTTGCAAATTACTTCCCCCCTAAATAGTTTAATTTTATATTTCACTACTGCTGCATTACATTTCTTTCAACAGACAAGACTAGAAAAATAACATTCAACAGTAATCTCAGGCAGGAAGTCAGAGGTTTTAGAGACATTGGAAAAAGGATACATACTGTGTTCTATGTAGTTTAAAAATATATGTTTATAGAGTGTTGACATGGAGTTAGTAATGCAGTTCATATCAGAGGACAGGGTGCATGTTTTGGAAGATGCATATAGAGCCTGTGATGTTCATATTGGAAAGTTGGCCTCATTCTTACTAAAAAATGAGTCTTGCTCTACATAGATCATTAAATTAAAATAAAAACTGTGTTTTACAAATTAGAAACTCTCAGGGAATAAATGCTAGGTTACACTTCTAGTTTTTAGGTATTTAAATTCAGGAAAAGGAAAATTGCACTTGTGTACAAAGAAATTTGAAGAATAGGTTATTTGAATAAACCAGTCACTATAAGACAAAAGCATATCCTTTGGACTCAGACAATTCTGATTTGAATTTGAGCTCTACAATTAACTACCTATGAAGTCTGGGCAAGTTACTTAATTTCTCTGCTTTGGGTTTCTAATCTGTAAGTAGGCATAAGGAAATTTACCTCCCAGTATTATACTGGGTATTAAGTGGGATAATGAATATAGAATGCTGTTAACTATGCATATTTATTTTAATATGTAGTACCTTATTAATGTGTTTTGCTAATTTTATTAACTTATTGCAATGAGACTAGATGTCTGACAAAACCTTAGCCTGTCTAAAATTTTTGGTTTTGCCCTT
The DNA here is from genome assembly GCA_004024845.1 of Tonatia bakeri. Lineage (NCBI taxonomy): Eukaryota > Metazoa > Chordata > Mammalia > Chiroptera > Phyllostomidae > Tonatia > Tonatia bakeri. The sequence continues at coordinate 45,659 of PVIA01010856.1, read as the reverse complement.
TTTTCCCCCTGCCCTTGCCAGATTTCATCCTGGTTGCCTCATTTAGCATTTACAGCATCTCTCTCTCTGTCTCTCTCTCTCTGTCTCTCTTTCTGTCTCTCTCTGTCTCTGTCTGTGAGACAGATTTTTTATTAAAAAATCTATATATTTATAGATTTTTTAAATTTAAGAAATATACAAAACACAATATATATATATGAGTATTATATATATCTCTCTATATATAGCATATATAGATATTTCTATATATAACATATGTAGGGAGATATATTATATTGTGTTTATAAAAACACATTATATATTTTAAAATTTATAGTTGTTCAGTTACAGATGTCCCACCTTTTCCCCCATTGTTCTTCCCTGGCCCATCCCTCCCCCAATCCCACTGTCTTCCCCTGCATTTTTCATGCCTATAATTTCTCTGTTCATCTTCCTTGGCTACACTGTGATTTTAGCTTACAAAAACTTATTTCAGAATTGAGTCTTTCTCCTAGAATTCCCAGGCAGGTCCATGGATGTAAATTATTTCATTTATTCTAAACAAGATGTCACAGTAATTTAAGCTATATATACTTTAGGGAATTCAAAATATATACATTTATCCACATATGGTCAGCTAGAATATGGACCTTCAAGCACTAAACAATGAACAAAAAATCAGAAAGAACCTATATCTTTTAATAAAAAGCTTGGATTTTTAGAATAATAGACATAGGGTTGTTGACATCAGGACTAGCTGGCCTACCATGATTTTTAAAAGCTAGAGGCTCCAGTTCAACGTGCTGAGATGAAGCAGAGGTTTGATGAACTTGGTTGAGAAGAAACAATGAAAAATATTTTATACATCAAAAAGTAGAAAATAATGGATAGTAATGGGAAAATCTATAAAGCAGCATTATGGGTGAGCAAGGACTGACCCAGCAGTGAGCTCTTCAGTATCTGGAAGAAGTCCACAGTGTTCTTTGATCCATCACTCAATCAGAATGGCCATCACATACAAATGAACAAACAGTAAACACTGTCAAAGTTGTGGAGAAAAGAGAACACTAGTACATTGCTGGTGGAAATGCAGACTGGTACAACCACTGTGGAAAACAGTATGGAATTTCCTCAGAAAACTAAAAATAGAACTGCTTTTTGACCCCGCAATTCCACTGCTGGGATTACGCCCTAAGAATCCTGAAACACCAATCCAAAAGAACCTATGTACCCCAATGTTCATAGCACCACAATTTGCAATAGCCAAGTGCTGGAAGCAACCTAACTGTCCATCAGTAAATGAGTGGATCAAAAAACTGTGGTACATTTACACAATGGAATACTGTGCATAGAAGAAAGAAGGAGCTCCTACCCTTTGCAGCAGCATGGATGGATCTGGAGAGCATTATGCTAAGTGAAATAAGCCAGGTGGTGAAAGACAAATACCATATGATCTCACCTATAAGTGGAATTTAATCAACAAAACAAGCAAGCAAGCAAGCAAGCAAAATATAACCAGAGACATTGAAATTAAGAACAAACTGACCATAACCAGAGTGGACTGGGGAAGGGGATAATGGGGGAAAGAAAGAAAAAAGTCATCAAAGAACATGTATGAAGTACCCATTGACAGAGCCAAAGATGGGGAAGGATTGAGGGTGGGAGGTGTGGATGGGTGGAGCAGGGGAAAGTGGTGGCAGGAAAATCGAAAGAACTGTACTTGAACAGCAATAAAAAATGAAGAAAAAATATGAAGCTCCTGATTATTTTCAAACTATAGTTGGTTAGACCATTATTCTTTAAGCCTTGTAGATTCTATTTCCATGATTTTGAGATAAAGGATTATTTGTTCATTTCTATTTAGGGTCACTCAGTTTTCTCTTAGTATCAGTATTTTCAATTAAAGATATGCACTCTATAAAATGGCATCAGAAATCCCTAAAACTCCCTAAATACTGCATGCACGTGTATTCAATTTCATTTAAATGTTCCTTCTCCTCCATTTTCTGCTCTACATGGAGGCTTGGTAATTTTGCAATGAGCTAGGATGACTTGGAATTGTATGTGAAATTCAATGCTGTCAGCAAATGTTTCAGTTTGCCTCTTGTTAGTGGCCAAAATGCAGGGTTACATTTTCTGTGCAGCACCCTTGTAGCTGGTTGGGGCCATAACTACTTCCAGCCTGCACTGTGAGCCATTTACTTGCTAATGTAGAGAATTTAATTTGAGATGAAGAACTTTCCAGAACTTTATTTTCCTAATATTATTCAAGCTGGTAGTAGTTCTTTCTGCCTAAGGACCAGAATTAGGTGACACTAAGCAGAGCCCCTAGACAACCAATAATAGGTGTTATATGTGAGAATATAACTCTGTTCTTCTAAGCCACTGACATTTTGGAGTTATTACTGGAGAATAACTTTTCATGATGAAATTATGAGGTTATTCTGAGTATCACAACTAAACATCAGAAGTATGCATTCATACTTATTTCAGAAAAAAATACCACATCCCTCACTGGTAAAATGCTTTTCATTTTTTCCTTACATGATGTTCTTTCAGACAAGGGGAGGGCCCCATGTGTGGGGATGTTTTAGTTAAGCCAGATTTTTTAGTGCCTAACATTTTATCAGTGAAATGCTGGAATTTATCAAGAGAATACAGTCTGGAGATACACTTAAGGCCTGACACTGTGTGTATTTCTTTGGCTGCCCCAAAATCATATCTTCCAAATGACTGCCTTTATTTTCTTTTAGATTATCCAAGAACCCCAGAAGTCCACAAAAACAGAAAGGATCTCCTGATATAAAAGGTAGCTAATGGTTCTTAAAAGTATGTGTTCTCTCCCTCGGTGGGCAGGAGGGAGCTGCTCGATGACTATCAAACAGCTGCTAGATGAGACATCAGATCATTACACAGAATAACAAAGTCTCTAGAGAGCTAGGAAAAGTGACATTAATTGCTACTGCTTCTTGTTTTCCTTCCTTTCTATTTTCTTCCCTTTTCTCTGCCTTTATATGTGCCCTTTACTTGACACTCCTTCCTTGCTATGGTTCTCTCAGTTTATACACATTTTCATAATATGTTGTAAATAGAAAATATTTTGAGAATTTCTGGAAATAGAAAGTAACACAGAAAAGTAATACTAAGTTATTTGGGCTTCTATGGGTTTTACATTCCTGGCTTAAGAGATCTATGAAAAGAATTAACTCAGACATTCTTTATCTTGATTTGTATGGCTAGAGTTGACATGCTCTTTATACAGGATAATTTGAAATACTCATCAGTAGCTTTCTTCAGTGCCTGCTTGATATTTTGTCAAATGAGAGTTAACACATAAATTGGTTATAATCTCTAGAATAAACATCATTTTCTCAGAAGTCTGTAAAAGACTGAGTAGGTGCACTGTAAATTGCCTAAACTTCCCATTACATCCACAAACAAGGAGATGATTAGAATAGGGCATTGTTGTTTTCAGTATATTTTATTGATTATGCTATTACAGTTCTCTCATTTTTTCTCCCTTTATTCCCCTCCGCCCTGCACCCCCCCACACATGCATCCCCCTGTTAGTTCATGTCCATGGGTCATACATATAAGTTCTTTGGCTTCTCCATTTTCTATGCTATTCTTAACCTCCCCCTGTCTATTTTGTACCTGCCATTTATGCTACTTACTCCCTGTACTTTTCCCCCTAACCCCCTTCCCACTGATAACCCTCCATGTGATCTTCATTTCTGTGATTCTGTTCCTGTTCTAGTTGTTTGCTTAGTTTTTGTTTTTGTTTGCTTTTAGGTTCAGTTGTCAGTTTGTTGTCAGTTTACTGTTCGTATTTTTGATCATCTTCTATTTCTTAGGTAAGTTCTTTTGACATTTCATATAGTAAGGCCTTGGTGATAATGAACCCCTTTAATTTTACCTTATCTGGGAAGCATTATATCTGCCCTTCCATTCTAAATGAAAGCTTTGCTGGATAGAGTAATCTTGGATGTAGGTCTTTGCCTTTCATGACTTTCAACACTTCTTTCCAGCCCCTTCTTGCCTGTAAGTTTTCTTTCGAGAAATCAGCTGATAATCTAGAGTAGGGCACTGTTGAGAAGACAGACCTTCTAAAAAGGGGTCTGGCTTAGTGAGTTGAAAAGAACAGTGAGAATATACATAGAAATAGTCCAGAATATTTTTTAGTAGTTGGGTTTATTTCTTATAAAACCATCCCTTAATCTGTGAAAAACAGTAGAACAATCCTAATGTTTTACTCTGTTTTTAACTAAGAAAATATTTTTAAGTCACATTACTAAAAATATTATATTATTTCAAAACATAAATAGCATTGAAAACTACCCTTCTCAATTGTTTTCCCCAAAAAACATTACCAATAAAACTTCAAAGCAAATCTTCATGTGAGGGGAAGGATTGTAACTGCTATAAATTCACAGATGAAGAAAGTCTTCACTGCATTTAGGGAGAGCTTCAAAGAGTTGGTGGCATTTGAACCATAAGATGTAGTAGCTTTCTTGTGGTATGGAGATTTACAGGCAAAGGAAACAATGTAATCCAAGACACAGGCATTCCAAAGTATGATGTGTTTTAGAACATATGCTATGGGCAGAACATGTCATATTAGAGGAGAGTAATAGAAGACAAGGATTGAAAGGAAAGCTGAGCCAAGCTAGAAAGCACCTTATGGATCACTGTTAGTCAGGGTATAGCGCAGAAAATACACCACTTTAGGTATTTTAAATTATTTTCCCAAGATCACATAACTACTCATTAACAAAATTGAGACTTGAATGTAGGCACAATTGTCTCCAGAGTTTATATTCTTTTTGTGTGCTTATTTTTATTGTTAACACTATTACAGATGCTCCCTTTCCTCCCCCACCTTTTCCCACCTCCACCCAGCTCTCACCCCCACATCCCTTCCCTCTGGCTGTCACCATACTATTGTCTATATCTATGGGTTATGCAAATATGTGTTTGGGCTAATCCCTTCACCTTCTTTCATTTGTACTCTTAACCTTAACCACTGTTATAGATAAATATATGGGTAACAGCTGTTCCCCCTTTTTTAAAAAAAATTATTGAATTTATTGGGTGACATTAGTTAATGAAATTATATATGTTTCAGGTGTACAATTCTATAATACATCATCTTTATATTGTATTGGGTGATCACCCCCCAAAGTCTAAGAACATTTGCTGAATCCCTTCACTGTTGTTATACAATGTCACCTAATCACCAAAGTGACATGCTGCTATATTCAGGTCTGGCCACTCGATGGGAGAGGACTACATTATTGTGGGACCTATTTTACCAGTCTGCCTGACTACCATATGTGGTCTCTTGGATGCCCCTTACCCCACACATGCTGTCCACTCCCATTCAAAACAAAAACAGACACAAAAACAAACAGAAAAACCTCTAAATGTGTGTCCATTTTTCTTAGTTGGTATTCTATTACGGTTGTCTCCATTTTTCCCCCTTTGCCCTCCTCTCCCATCCCACCCTCCTGCTCCCTCAGTCAATCCCCACACCATTGGCCCATATGCATTGGTCATTCATACATGTTCTTTGACTAGTCCCTTCCCCTTCTTTCCACCATTATCCTTCTGCCCCCTCCCCTCTGGCCATTCTCACTCTGTTCCATGTTTCCATGACTGTGGTTATATTTTGTTAGTTAGTTTATTTTGTTCATTAGATTCCTCTTATATGTGATATCATATGGAATTTGTCTGTCACTGACTCGCTTATTTCACTCAGCATAATATTCTCCAGTTCTATACATGCTGTCACAAAGGTAGGAGTTCCTTCTTTCTTTCTTTCTGCTGTGTAGTATTCTATTGTGTAAATGTACCATAGTTTTTTGATCCACTCATTTACTGATGCGTTCTTAGGCTGTTTCTAGCACTTGGCTATAGACATATGAAAAGATGCTCAACATCAGTAGCCATCAGAGAGATGCAAATTAAAAACACAATGAGATATCACCTCACACCTGTTAGAATGGCCATCATTAATAAATCAATAAACAAGTGTGAGGTTGTAGAGAAAAGGGAATCCTTGTACACTGTTGGTGGGAATGCAGACTGGAGCAGCCACTCTAGTCTGAAAACAGTGTGGAATTTCCTCAGAAAACTAAAGATAGAACTGCCTTTTGACCCAGTGATTCTGCTGCTGGGAATATACCCTGAGAATCCTGAAACACCAATTCAAAATAACTTGTGCACCCCTATGTTCATAGCAGTGCTATTTACAATAGCCAAGTACAGGGTAACAGCTTTTGTGAATAAAGTACAAGTAAGGATCAGGAAGCAAGAGGTAATTGTGTAGAGGAGCATTCATTATAGTTGTCTTGGGGAAAGTGAACTTTGTATTGATGATTGAAGTACATTACATTCATGGTGAGCAGAGAAGAAGCAGAAGGTAACCAAAACAATAGTAAATATTCTCACACCTCAATTGATTCTGTCTTAAGGTAATTTTGTATTTTCTCTGTTTGCTGAAACAGATTCTGTCTTAAGGTAATTTTGTATTTTCTCTGTTCTCTTGCCCCTCTCTCCTGCCCTTCTCCACCCCCCCCATTCTGTGCCATTGTAATAGAGAGACTGGAACTGAAGTCACTAAGCCATTCTAACCATTTATAATTTAAAACAAGCAGTAGTTGTTTCTGAGGTATATTTTATAGTTAATGGACAACTAGAAATGTACGGTGTATTTCTCAATCATGTTTATAAACTACAAATGTATGGTACCTTATTTCTCTTTAGATCTCTCACAGTGGTATTTTTATAACATATTATGGATCTGCATTAAAATTATATTAACAGAGAACTCCATCATTGTATGTACTTATTACACCCAATTATAAAACCTGAGCTGCTTGGCTAAAGTATTCATTAACCTTTTCAGAGCTTATAATAGGAAATCTAATCACATGGAGGTGGTAGACTACATGCTGGAAATGAGTCCAGTTGTCATGTATAGTAAATTTTAATACCCAAATTCTCTGTAAATTGGGCAGTTCCATAAAATTGAATGAAGAGGCTCTATTTAATCAGCTTGAAAGTGTGAAATTTGAATTCATTTACACTGCAAAAAATGACTATATCTGAGATAAGTTGTGAAAGACCATTTTTACTTTTTATTCTAATTAAAGTTCCTGCATTTATTAATTGTATTTCTCTTTATATGTTTTGTGTTTTAAATTCTGATTACAATTTATATTCAGTAATAAACATTGTTAATTTCTTTCTCCAATTCCAACATTCTCTTAAAATAGCAAGAAAAACTTATGTTTCCTGTTTTTAATATAAACGAGTTTACCTGAAATTTCATATTGCCTCTATAGTGCATAATACAAATCAACCTTGCTGATTTATCATATGTGGTGTACCTTTAATACAAATTATTTGTTCTTAACTTTTTAATATTGCTTGAATTAACCCTACTACACTGTGTATTAAAATTCTATATGTAATCCCTGGCTGGCGTAGCTCAGTGGATTGAGCACGGGCTGCGAACCAAAGCATCGCAGGTTCGATTCCCAGTCAGGGCACATGCCTGGGTTGCAGGCCACAGCCCCCAGCAACCGCACATTGATGTTTCTCTCTCTCTCTTTCTCCCTCCCTTCCCTCTCTAAAAATAAATAATAAATAAAATCTTTTAAAAAAATTCTATATGTAAAAATCCCTGGCTGGCGTAGCTCAGTGGATTGAGCACGGGCTGCGAACCAAAGCATCGCAGGTTCAATTCCCAGTCAGGGCACATGCCTGTGTTGCAGGCCACGGCCCCCAGCAACCGCACATTGATGTTTCTCTCTCTCTCTCTCTCTCTCTCTCTCTCCCTCCCTTCCCTCTCTATAAATAAATAAAATCTTTTAAAAATTCTATACATAAAAATCATAGTGAATTCTAGTCACCAAACTACTTACCTTTTTAATAGCATTTGGCATTATTAGTAAGTCGCAATTCCTAGAATGTTTTACTTTTCTTTGTTTCATAACTACTCTTTTACTCCTACCTCTTCGAACATCCTTTGTTCTTATCACGCTTTTATTTAATTCTGGGCTCACTTAGGGCTCTATGCACTTCCATTTTTACATTCTCGTTTTGACAATCCTGATTCTTGCTTGAGAATATAACTTCTTCCTTTGTCTTCAATTTTTACCTATATACTAATCAAATTGTTAATGTTTTTTTTTGCTTAACTACTCATTCATTTATTTGAGAAATACTGTTGGCTATTTTGATATGTGTTGGACTAAGCATAGTCCCTGTCCACTAGGAATTTATAGACTAATGAAGGACTCAAGTAAGTAGATGTGGGGTCTTTTAGTAAGAAGTAAAGGCTTTGGGTAAGTATTTTTGAGGTCGGATCAGAGTATATAAGGATGGAAGTGGTGAGATATGAGGTATAAAGTACTTTTAAACATTTGAAGAAATATTTGCAATCAGGAGTTATTTTATTAAAACAGTATTTAACCTAGATGAGTATGTAAATGTAAATATTTTGTGATAGTGACAGTAATGTCTTAGCATTAATAACATCTATTATTCATTTGAACAGCCTTTTCTGAAAACCAAATTCAGTAGCACTTTATTACTGAATTCTCAGGATATTCAATATAGACATGCAATTTCATGTGACAAAGTTCTTAAAATTGACAGATATTAACAGAGATATAGACATTATCAGAGTAAGAATTGTCTTATTGTTAAGCATTTTAAATATGTGAGTTGGTTACAGGTATATCATTTACTTACCCAAGAATATTGGCCCTTCACCTATATTCTTATTTTACATATTACAACTAATTTCATCATTAAGTAGTCTGAGAATTATTCCTGACATAGAGATGCAGTTTTTGGTTTAAGAATTATTTGAGCAAATTGTTGGCATAGGAAAGACTCAACTAATATGATCTTGCTATAAAATGTTATAAGTGCCTGAAGCTATTGGCAATGAGTTCTGAAGGCCAATATGTGAAGGGCAGAGATAACTACCTGCACATTTAAACATTCCCATTTCTTAATGACAGTGCAAGGGAAGTTAAAAGTCAGTCATCAAATGATGCTCTGAATTATATCAACAATTCTAGTGTAAGTGACATGGAAATTGGAGTAAAAGCAGATGTGGATAATTTATAAATTTTAGTGCCAACTGTAAATGCAGTCATGATTTGTGCAATTGCATTCTATTTCATGTTTAGTTGACTAATGAAAGTATACAGACAACTAAAGGATTTCTTGTTAAAAGAAAAGAGCAACCCTATCTTTAAAATATCAGGAAACGTAAGTGCTGAAGTAGTAGAAATTGAATTTTTAGCCCTCAACATTAATAAATGCATCTGGAGTAAATTTTCCTCATTATAAAATTGAAAGAGAAAATGCTTTTGAGAAGCATAGTGGTCAAGTGAGAGACTCAGAGAAACTAGATTGTATTGATTCAAATCTCGGGTCTACCACTTATTGGCCGTGTTATGGTGAGCAAGTTATTAAATCTTTCAATGGCTCAATTTAGTCCTTTACAAAATAAGGACAATTAGAGTATGTACATCATAAGCATGTTCTGAGGATTAATTATGTAAAGCACTAACAACACTGTTTGCTGGGTTCTTGCTATTACTTTTTTGAGACGAGTACAAAATAATGCCAGGTGTAAAAGAATAAAACATAATGTTTATTATGTATGTGAAAGTAATTTAGAAACTATAAGCATGATAAGGCTAAAGGTTCTACTTTTTAAACTATTTTTACTGTACATTATTTTTATTAAAATTTTATTGTTCTATTATAGTCTCAATTTTTTCCCCTTTGCTCCATTCCACCCAGCTCATCCCTGTTCCCACAGTCAATCCCCAGCCTGTTGTCTATGTCCATGGGTCATTCATACATGTTCCTTGACTAGTCCCTTCCCTTTCTTTCCACCCTTATACCCCTTTCCACTCCCTTATGATTGCTGTCAATTTGTTCCTTGTTTCCATGCCTGTGATTCTGTTTTGCTTGCTTGTTTGTTTTGTAGATTAGGTTCCACTTATAGGTGAGGTCATATGGTATTTGTGTTTTACCACCTCACTTATTTGATTTAGCATAATATCCTCCAGTTCCATCCATGCTCTTGTAAAAGGTGGGAATTCCTTCTTTCTTTTTGCTGTGTAGTATTCCACTGTGTAAATGTACCACAGTATTTTTCCCCCTCATTTACTGATGGACAATTAGGTTGCTTCCAGCACTTGGCTATTGTAAATTGTGCTGCTATGAACACTGGGGTGCAATAGGTTCTTTTGGATTGGTGTTTCAGGATGCTTAGGGTATAATCCCAGCAGTGGAATTGCTGAGTCAAAAGGTAGTTCCATTTTTAATTTTCTGAGGAAATTCCATACTGTTTTCCACAGTGGTTGTAACAGTCTGCATTCCCACCAATTGTGCACTAGGGTTCCCTTTTCTCCATATCCTTGCCATTTTGCCAGCACTCTTTTTTTATTTATTAATGATGGCCATTCTGACCAGTGTGATGTAATATCCCCTTGTGGTTTTCATTTGCATCTGTCTGATGGCTAGTGATGCTGAGCATCCTTTCATATGTCTATAGGGCCTCTGTATGTCCTCCTTGGATAAGTGTCTATTGAGGTCCTTTGCCCATTTTTTAATTGGATGGCTTGCCATCCTCACATTCAGTCATATGAGTTCTTCCTATATTTTGGAAATCAAAACCTTGTATGAGGTATCAGTGCAAATATGTTTTCCCATACAGTCAGCTTCTTTTTCATTTGCTGATGTTTTCTTTAGTGATGCAGAAGCTTTTTAATATGATGTATCATTTGTTTATTGTTTCCTTTATTTTCCTTGTGCTAAGAAATACATCAGCAAATATATTGCTATATGGAATATCTGAAATTTTACTGCTTATGTTTTCATCTAGGACTTTTATGTCATCACAACTTATATTTAAATCTTTTTTCCATCTTGAATACACCAGTTTATTCTGGTGTATGGTATAAGTTGATGGTCTAGTTTCATTTTTTTTTTTTTTTTTTGCATATAGGTATCCAGATCTCCCAACATTTGTTGAAGAGGCTATTTTTACTCCATTCTATGCTCCTGCCCCCTTCATCAAATATTAATTGACCGGAGACATGGGTTTATTTTAGGACCCTTTATTTTGTTCCACTAATATGTGTCTGTTCATATGACAGTACCAAAGTGTTTTAATTTCAGTGGCCTTATTTTGTTCTTCTTTTTTTAAGTTTCTGTCTTTTGTAATTTATTATTGTTGCTCAAATATAGTTGTCTCCATTTTCCCATCACCACTCTTTCCCACTCCATCCATCCCCAGCGAACACCCTTGATCCTAACCCCCTTTGGATTTCTCCATGTGTCCTTTATACATGTTCCTTCACAACCCTTCCCCAATTTCCCCCATTATCCCTCTAACCCCTCCCCTCTGGTTACTGTCAGTTTGTTCTTTATTTCAGTGTCTCTGGTTATATTTTGCTTGCTTCTTTGTTTTGTTGGTTAGGCTCCACTTATAGGTGAGATCATATGGTATTTCTCTTTCACTGCCTTGCTCATTTCACTTAGCATAATGCTCTCCAGATCCATCCATGCTGTCTTGAAGGGTAGGAGCTCCTTCTTTCTTTCTGTTGCATAGTATTTCACTGTATAATTTCCCCATAGTTAGTCGATCCATTCATTCACTGATAGGAACTTAGGTTGATGCCAGCACTTAGCTATTTTAAATTGTGGTGCTATGAACATTGGGGTGCATAGGTTCTTTTGGATTGGTGTTTCCTGGATTCTTAGGGTATATAATCCCAGAAGTGGAATTGCCAGGTCAAAAAACAGTTCCATTGTTAGTTTTCTGAGGAAATTCCATACTGTTTTCCATAGTGGTTGTACCAATCTATAATCCCACCAACAGTGCACTAGGGTTCCCTTTTCTCTACAACCTCACCAGCACTTGGCATTTGTTGATTTGTTTATGACGGCCATTCTGACTGGTGTGAAGTGGTATCTCATTGTGGTTTTAATTTGCATCTCTCTGATGGTTAGTGATGCTGAGTCTCCTTTCATATATCTCTGGGCCCTTTGTATGTCCTCCTTGGAGAAGTGTCTGTTCAGGTCCTTTGCCCATTTATTAATTGGGTTGTTTGTCTTCCTTTAGTAGAGTTGTATGAGATCTTTATATATTTTGGAGATCAAACCCTTGTCCAAGATATCATTTACAAGTATATATTTCCATATGCTTGGTTCCCTTTTCATTTTGCTGATGTTTTCTTTAGCCATGCAGAACCTTTTTATTTTGATGAAGAACCACTTGTTTATTCTTTCCTTTTTGTCCCTTCCTCTAGGGGACATATCAATGAAGATATTGCTATATGGAATATCTGAGATTTTTCTATGTTCTCTACTAGCACTTTTATGCTGTCGCAACTTATAATTAAGTCTTTTATATGATGGCAAACCACATCCAGCAATACATTAAAAAGATCATACACCATGATCAAGTGGGATTCATCCAAGCAATGCAGGGACTGTTCGGCATTCACAAATCAATAAACATAATACATCACATAAACAAAAAGAAAGACAAAAATTATGTGATCATATCAATAGATGCAGAAAAAGCATTTGATAAGGTACAGCACCCATTTATGATAGAAACACTCAGCAGAGTGGCAGTAAAGGGAGCATATCTCAACACAATAAAGGCCATATATGAGAAACCGACAGCCAACATCATACTCAATAAGCAAAAACTAAAAGCTTTCCCACTAATATCAGGAAGAAGACAAGGATGTCCACTTTCACCACTTATATTCAACATGGTATTGGAAGTCCTAGCCATAGTGATCAGACATGAAAAAGAAATAAAAGGCATCCAAATTGGAAGGGAGGGAGTAAAACTGTCACTGTTTGCAGATGACAAGATAGTGCACATAGAAAACCCTATAGACTCCACAAAAAAAAAAACAAAAAAAAACCCTACTTGACCTAATAAGTGAATTTGGAAAAACAGTGGGATACAAAGTCAATATTCAGAAATTGAGTTCAATATTGTACATCAAGAATGAAGTTTCAGAATCAGAAATCAGGAAAAAAATCTCATTTGAAATAGCAACAACAACAAAAAATAAAGTACCTAGGAATAAAGCTAACCAAGGAAGTAAAAGACCTTTACCCAGAAAACTATACAACACTGAAGAAAGAAATTAAGGAAGACACAAATAAATGAAGCATATACTGTGTTTGCACATTGGAAGAATTAACATCATCAAAATCAAAGGCATTTCTGTACATCACCAATGAAACAGCAGAAGCAGAAATCAAGGAAAAAATCCCATTTGAAATAGAAAAAAGAAAAATAAAATACCTAGGTATAAACCTAACCAAAGAGGTAAAAGACCTGTATTCAGAAAACTATATACCACTGCGGAAAGAAATCAAGGAAGACACAAACAAATGGAAACATATACCATGTTCATGGATAGGGAGAATTAATATCATTAAAATGTCCATACTACCCAAAGCAATCTACACATTCAACGCGATA